>JANTCA010047556.1:1922-18515 GCA_024741275.1 Chironex yamaguchii
GAAAGGTCAAAAGGGGCAATAGCAAAAAGTACTCTAAAGGACCAAGCGAAAGGTCAAAAGGGGCAATAGCAAAAAGTCCTCTAAAGGACCAAGCGAAAGGTCAAAAGGGGCAATAGTAAGAACGGGAGCACACAATGATAAAGAAATCACAGTTACAGATAAGTGTAATATAGCAAGATTAAGAGAAAATATCGCTTGCAAGCTTAAACTACTGGAAAAAAGTCTACAAGCCGGTGTAGGGAGTAAAGTTCAGTAAACGTCTGGGTCCAACTGAATTGCGTAAGAGTAAAACGAAAACAGATGATATCTGGGTAATTCTTTGGTTACAGACAAGGTAATTTAATATTGTGTCAGGCAACAGTGAACTAAAACTGAGAGGCGATGTGGTAATCCATACTAAAATAATATGGTACGATATTGCGATAGTAGCATGTGTAATTTTGTTACTTACTACAGAGATCAGAAAATGTACGTATCAATTTCCCCTTGTAAAATGAAACCTTACGTGTACTTGGTAAGATACACTACGTGCTTGCTAGTGATCAAATTGTGTGAATAGAACAGTGAAATCTCTATGAATCGAATGTATCGATAATCATTTCGGAATGTATAGGTGTCATAGGGCAGTCTCCATACAGCAGACACTAATAAGTTGTGTATCAGGCAAATAACGTTTTGCATTGTGTTTTGTGACATGTACACTTAACAGGGAGGTTGTTATTGCGGTAATGTCCTGCATAGCTTTATGGACAAGAACTTCCGATAAAGTTCTGCGGGTCCGTGGAATAACATTAATAGCTTTGGTGCTGTATGGATAGTGAGAAACAAATGTCAGAGTAAAGTTGATTCTACAAGGTGATTGAGATTTTGTGTTATAGAACACCAGGTACAGTGGAATTTCCGTCATTTATGAGAGACTGAAATTCGAAGGTCGGTACAGAAAGTTACTTGCCAACTGCGGGTCGATATTGGCTGTGAATGAGAGATGAGAAGGATGCTTTCAGTAGTGCTGTGAAGATTGCTGCCAAAGAAATCCAAACAAAAGTGAATAAGGGATGAAATACTAGAACTAGGGAATGTAAGAAAAGCCGTCAAGGGTCAAGATCTGGTGAGACTTATAGGCTTGGGACATTGTTATAACATCTACTTGGGACAGTGATGTGACGTGCACAACAACAGCATATTTTACTAAGAGTTTGATTACCTTGTGGGCATTTGAATCAGCATGTTTTTCCATAATATCCCGCTGGACAGAAGCATTTGAACTTTCCTTTTAAGACTTGACAAACACCGTTATTTTCGCAAGGATTTGGTTTACATCAAACATGTGACTTATAGCAGCGATAACGCGAAGGAGGATGGGTGGAATAAAGTGCGATGCTATTAAGACTTTAAAGGAAGAACATAGATACAGACTTACACGAAAGGATTACAGAATTTATTAGAAACATGAAAAAGAACAACTTTGGAGACTGTACAAAGAACAAGGATGGAAAAATGCTGTTGGAGGAAATGGAAGCAAAACACAGATAAGAACAGCACATGACGTAGCTTCTTGATGATGTCAGGGCTGATTTATATCAGAGAGAATCTGATGCCAATAATTGGAAAAAATTCTCATACTTGAAGCCCAGAAAGAGGGCAAAGAACAAGGTCTGGACAATATCAGCACTGAAATGATAGATAAAGAGAATGTCTCGAGACTGACATAATTCTGCAGCAGGATTTATACGAGCGGTGTGTTACCAGGAGGTATTTATGATTTCAATTTTATAAGACTGAACCAAGAAGGCTCATGCAATGAACTGCACTGACTGTAGGATACACATTCTGATACATCATGTCCTGAAAGTAATATTACGAATCATTTTGACGCGTAACAAGAACAAAATTGAGCGGATTCAATGGAAGTAAGTGAACAATAGAAGGAATTTTTAACCGGAGAGTCATCAATGAAAGGTTGAGCATCGCAGACTCGAATGTGTGTGCTTGTGTCATTGATTATCAGAAGGCTTTCGCTCGGGTAAATCTCGTGAAAATGATGACTTGCAACAGAAACGAATAAAAGGAAGTGTCATTTGTGAAGAACGTATACCAAGACCATGAAATGGAACAACTGATACAGTTTATTGTCAAATATTTAATAAAAATACTCAATTGCAGTTCAGTCGATCAAATGGCAAAGTAAATAAAAAATAAGTAAGAAGTGGCAAAACAGCTGCAAATCACATATTTTGGAACAAAAATATTTCCTTTAACCAAACAACGCACTCGATTGTAGTGTTCTTAGTTCTCAATTTGTTTGTCTAGTCAAGTACAGTTGCTTCAATCTCATGGTTAACGTGTTTTACTTAGAATAACTGCCACCAAAATATGCTGAAGGTAATAATGAATTCATGTCAGAACTTCACGTCTACAGCATAGATACAGTCCGTTACCAAAGACGAAAGGATCTATCGGCAATATGCAGGTTTGAGAAATTCATTTTAAGAATATAGGTCACGTCTTGAGTATCAGATTGCAGCAAGTCCCTGTCGATGTTATTGCATCTAGATCACAGTCGCAAGTAAAAAATTAATCTTTATGGGACGACACTTGAAATCAAACAATTTGATTATAAATCTGAATTAGAAATAGTCTGTTACAAGGCACTGGACGCACTTCATGACCAATGTTTCTACTTTTCATTGTGTAGCACAACAGGAAAGAGCATGGGTAAAGTAGAAACTTAAAATAATAAAAAACTTCAACTAAAATTACAACTAAAAGCAACCAACCTTGAAAACGTTTTCTCGTCCACTGATGACTGCATAAGAGATCCTTCTCGCGTTAAACAATATTGAGGAAAGCAATAATGGATATGACTTGTAATTAAGTACTTGAGAATAAGCTCATAGGCCATTAAACGGCCTTCTCGCCATTCCCAAAAATTTGACAGGACTTTAGTATCTACGGGAATAAGTTGAGGCGGAATCTATAGACACCATGGTAAGCCTCTTCTTGATAAAAAGATCTACAACTTGTAAAACCGAAACAATTATCTTCCGAAGCCAGCACAAGAAGTAGAAACAATAGCCTTACAAAATTTGAAGGGCTCGTATGGGGTACCAATTAACACGAGCGTGCAAGAAGTCGTTATTACACACGGGGACACACAAACACAAAGACAAACAAACACAAATACAGATGATAATCTATTGAAGACAACGAATCCTAATATACCTCAGATCGCAATCTTGCCTTACAATGTTTCTATCTGTAAACAGGTACAATAAACAGTTACTTTGGTCCACAGTTGCAAGCTTTGGCAAATATATTCGCGGGCAGAAAAATGGTTTTAACCGGCACTGCGCCTTAGAAGGCCTTCCAGGACTCGCTTATCAACTCACTCTGTCTGCAGCACACGAACAACGAAAATGCCAAAATGTGACGCTGTTGCATCTGTCCTCTCGTTCTTATTCTCATGGGCAAGTTTTGAGGACGTTTTTAACTTATGCTAATAAGCTTTGTTATTCAGAACACATATTTTATCCAACGAGCTATCACCGTAAACTGTTGATACAAATAAAGTAATACTTAGTAACTACAAAGGTCTGACGACAAGATAAATCACTATGCAAAATCCTCATCGAAGTTTCTGAACACTGGAACTGCAAATACAAATTTCAAGCAGGACGAAGAAAGTACCTAACAGATTACAAAGAAATGGAAAAAGTTTCTGTTCAAAAAGTATTAATGGAACATCACTTAGATCAGTGACCTTGGAATGAGTAAGACGAGCAATAGTGCAAGCAAAAGAAGATGGAATTACCATCAGAAATTCATTGATGGAACTCGGAAACCCTTATGGCCTACATTAAGGCATGAGTTTACAAGAAATGGTTTAGCAAAATGTTCTGCCTTGACTGTGGACGAGACAAAATCCTCTACCCAAGATCTGTCCTGTTCCTCCCACTAAGCATTCGACATCCTATCCTCTCACTTGAAATATGACGGTCAGTTCCCCTGGTTACGAGAATTGATTTAAGGAGCTGAAAAAAACGACTATCCTGCTTTCTACGTACAACAGCAGAAGCAACAATATAAGGAATAAGGTATCAGTTGAATTTTTTGAAGGTGAAATACCTCAATCAGAAGCAAAGGTATAATTAATACCAACGGAGCATCGAACTGGGATTTTCACACCTTTCCAACTAAGACAAACAGCTCAACAAGAAAGGTCAAAAGATTATTAGTCCGGTAACTCAGATCGTCAACCGGTTGGGGTATGTGTCCGGCGTACACGCTTATAGGTGGCATGTCTTGCGTGCTTAAAAAGCATCCATTTAGCCACGTATACACTAGTCCATATATAAGTTGACAGGGTGGCCTTGCATTAATTGATCGAAATTAAATATATTGAGGCCTGCATGAAACCAGACTGTGAAGCTCACGAACTGGTCTGAGTCAGTTTAAAAACATTAATTCTGGTTATTGATAAACCCGAAAACGAAAATGTTAGCTTAAGTTGATAAATGAAGGCCTGCTTTCTTACTGTTATCTACAGAGTTTTAGGGCAAACAACGCCAGGAAAATGGAGAATGGTAAAGAAAGAAAAGGTAACCCGATAGAGTCACGGACGGAAGTAAACGTTTGAGTGCCCATGGTCTACTAAGTTAATCAGATGAGCTAGTGGCAATCATACGTGCTGATTACACAGGGGCAGCACTGCGATGCTGACTGTCCTTGAAGATATGAGACTACTAACGAAGCGTCAACTTTGGATTCGGATAGGGCAACAACATTTTTGAAGAAACGCTTATGGATGGATAATCTATATTCCCATACTACCAGTGACCTACAACTTTGTGGATAATATATCTTTGTAAAAAGGACAAGTTTTGTGGCTGAAATTAATCCACCAACGATATACCTGATGTGATCCAAATGACTCACCTTTTGGTCTGGACTGCAAAACCCATTACTTTGCACTACCAAATGTAATGACCAAAAAAGGCATCTATCAATGTAGTTACTAGAAAAAAAGACTTACCATAACGAATTGTTAAAATTTCCGTGCACTCCTTTCTCTTAGACATTTCAAAATTGCCATGAAAACTCAGCATGGTCTTGGCAGGTACTCCTTTGGTCACCACATCGAGATCACTCTCCCATCCACTGGCAAGAGACTGGAGAACTATTTTGAGAAGTCTTGGTTCAGAACAGTTTTTGCTGACTACAAAAGGAAATACACCTTTGCATGCTAAAACAGATCTACTCAGGTGGATTTGGTGCCTGCATAAAATGGCATCGCTTATACTAAGTGCACAACCTAGTGAAAAAGAACACTTTGGGGAAAAAACACGGTACCTTACTAAGGAAATCTAACTTTGTAACTCGTCTTCAGGAAACCCCTTTTGCTGTTCTAAGGCATAGTAGGAGTAGATACACCGGCTTTCAAACCAAGGTAATACAATGTCTACATCGTCTCGTGGCCCTATTTTTACTTGGACTACATTCTCGAAAGGGCACAGCTTTATTTATCATGTTCATTTATAAATCATATTTTAGTTACTAATGCCGATCAAACTATTTGATTACTGTAAGTACAAATTACATCACCGAAACATTCTTTGCTACGAGACAGAAGATTCTAGCGATATAATGTCTATCAGGTTTGATAAGCACTTTGGAACTTACATTACACGTCTTGTAAGTTTCCGGGTTCTTGATAACATCTGCAGCTTACTACCTCTATCAAGGAGATTGTGTCTTAAACGTGGTCTGTCTATTTGTTTGTTGGTTAGTTTTCAAAATAGCTCAAAATATTATGAATGTATCGTTCTAAAAGTATTCCACTAGTATGTTGGTAGCCTGCCTGGCTCTAGCTGATCACCTTTCGGTAATAATACCTTCATTTAACTACGGTTAACCAGGAAGTCTTAACGAGGATAACCCTGTTGTCGTATTTGGTAACGATTTCTTCATGAAATCACAACTAGCAAAGAAACCATCGTGAGGAAAACCCCTTTACATGACGCCTATTACTTTACGTCATTGAATATTTATATTGCCTTGGCAAAGGTTGGAGCTCTCGGAGTGCTTCTAGATATTTTGTTTGTCAGAAACAATCTAATTTTACATAAGTGGTAATAGTACAAACAGTCTTGAGTATGAAATGTCAAAGGAACAGTAAAAACGCTCCTAACTTCTTTTTAATAAAATTATATATTTTGCATTTTATTTGCATTCCAATTAAGAAATTACTCACGCCCCTGTTTACTCTAACACTTCTGTCATTTATTTCCGAAGTGAGAGCAAAAACAAACAACGTTCAAAAATGCATTCATCTCCATCACGTCTTAACTGAATTAAAGACTTCAACAACCTCGAGTGGATAAAAATGTGATGAATCAAGACCTACCGAGATATTTAAAAATCTTGCTTGCTGCCTGTCTCACAGTGGATGCTGGATGCATCAAATAATGGAGGAATACAGCGACACAAAGATCCCAGTTTTGCAGAATATAGTCTGGAGATATTCGCTGTAGAGAAAATATGACAATCTTAAACATCTCTGGCTAGATAAAATGTTAAGAAACCTTTCTCAATTTAAGTTAGAAATGTTTATCTACAACTACTAGCTTAAAACTTCTTACCTAAACTTCGCCGTATTACTTAAAATCAGTAAATAAACTTGGCATGTATTACATGTTCAGTTACGTTTCAGGACGTATGTGGATCCAACCTAAAAACAGGGAGTGTCCATCTACAAATGGAGCTTTATGCAATCAGCCCCCGTTATCTCGATATCGCTAGGGCAAATAAAAACATGTCCAGAAAACGTGGGATTGACATAATGACGGTTTTACGAAAATTACGTTAAAGCCAAATGTGGGAAAAAAGCCAATTAATCAAATCAGTAAAACTGTGTTGTTGAGGACTATATCTTTTCTTAGCAACAGAAACCTTTTGATACAGTTGTTGGGAGTTCAATTTTCAGCAGAGAAAAGACTTTCTTACAATGAAGTAATTCGAAATTACTCGCTGTTGCTTCCACTGAAGTGCAAGAGCTCTGAAAAAGATATAATAGCTAACGAGAAATCGACACATCAAGAACAAAACACATTGAAAGGATAATTAGCATGACTGTAAGGATTGTGACAGTAACATTACTTGAGCATGACATACAATTAAAAGTATGAAGCTGTTAGTCACATTAATGTAAATACGATACCTTAATTAGGAATTCTGTGACTGCTAAAAGACCTTCTGCCCAATAGGGATCCATAAAGACCACTCTCTTTCCAGTTACCTTATCCTACAAGAACAGGTTATCAAATTTAAGAGAAATGATTATAGACATAAATTTAACAGTACTTATCTGATACAAAAATGGAGAAATTCAAATCTGTTTCTTTGTATTGGTTACGGCACACCTGTAGCATGTAAACGAGAGTTAATGGCTGCATAAAAGCAGTGATTTAAGTTCATAATGAAAAAACCATATAGTGATGTATTAATCAACGTAGTACTATAAACAAGCCCTAACGTTCCCTCTATCAACTTTACAATTCCATGTGATGCAACGCACACTTTCTCAACAAATTAATTGTCAATGTGTCAGTGAATACATAATTCTGCGACAACATGTTCAATCGAGTACATAATCGCTACAGCAATGGAGTTCAGCATCTGTCATATCGTAATGAACCTCGATGATAAAAATCTCACCACTTTCAAGCAAAATACAACAAAAGGGAGCACGAAGACTATTCATTGAACATACAAGAGACTGCATAGTTACAAAAGTGTGACATAAAGTGAGTTACGCTTTACGTTATCGAGTAATGTTGCACTGAACACTTCATAAAATTACAGTTTGTTGGTACTGAGGTATGCGAGGAGGGAGAATTTGTGAATGACAACCTGTAGCTCTTTTGTAGATTTTTGGTATGGTTGTTGCTATTGATGAGTTAAATCCGACCTATCTTTAACTTTTATTTACGATCATCCTGCAGGGACCAATAAAGACGTTGGCAGAAACATTGGCAAAGGTTTACAATGTGGATCTAGTAAACAACAGTTGCAAAGTTTGGACTCAGCACTATCCATATTGGGAAAATTAATTTTTATTTTTTTCTCCAATTCAAATACGTTACTTTAATTATTTCACATACTGCAACTCGTCCCTATTTTGGCACACCCTTTGAGGCCTTAACTTGTACTAATGTTTCAAATCACAAACCTTGTCAGGTTCTCCATTTTTCGCCAGTAAAATGATGAC
Organism: Chironex yamaguchii; assembly: GCA_024741275.1. Taxonomy (NCBI): domain Eukaryota; kingdom Metazoa; phylum Cnidaria; class Cubozoa; order Chirodropida; family Chirodropidae; genus Chironex; species Chironex yamaguchii. The sequence goes on from JANTCA010047556.1 coordinate 10,189, forward strand.
TTCACGAAATGTCTTTACGATTTGCTGCCGAAAAAAGAGAGGTCAACTTAAATGTCAAACTTAGAATCCGTGACCACAAATTGGAGAAACTGTATACCTTCTCTCAACTACTTTAAAATGTGCAGCATTAATGACGTCTGACTGTAAGCCGAAGTCGTACACCCATATCAAGATTAAAACAAGATTAAGGCTTTACCTTGTTTAGTTACATCACTCCAACCCAAATACATAAGTGCTTAAATAGTCCACAAAACAAAAACCAAAATGCAATGACACAAGACTAAGGATAGGTCTTACATTTATAAAACTATGCTCCGTGAGAGACCTAAAGACACTTTGAACAGCACTTTTAATCTAAAGAGATCTAAAAACGTAAAAGGACCAATAGACCAGTTTATACTGTAAGGAATGGCCGAGGGAAGAAGAGGCAGAAGAGTCCACCTGGTGCGATGACATCAGTAAATGACAGGAAAGAACTTGGCAGGAGCATCACGTCTAGAAGAAGACCGGAAGCGCTAGCGTGCCACCATGAAGGCCACAGCAGCCAAAGACTGGGCCATCTGACAGAGAAAGATATAGTGTAAACAAAAATTTTGGAAATCAAAGGTTAACCAAAAGAGAGATTGCAAAAGGAATAGTAGTCTTGAAGATGAAGATGCTCCCACTTTTACTTACACCGGTAAAGTAAGCAAAGATGAAGTCTATACTTTAATATGCAGCATTTAAGGAAATATCGCGGACTACAAGACACGTAATAAAGCATACAGATAAAGCTACACTAAACATATTACTTGGGCAAAGAAAATGGAAGAGATCACGTCAAATGAAGGCCCAAAGAACAATAAAAGCACTTAAGCATTATAGCATGAAGTACCTTGCAAAATACAAACATGCTCAAATTTACACAAGAGTTGTGCTGTGATTTCTTATTAGTAGAGAGTTATAGATCCAATACCACTCTGAGTTTATTACCACGCAATTATTCTGCGCATCGACAGAGGGAGTCGTCTTCGAAACTTTGTACTTTCGCACGTTCTCTACGAAGTCTGTTATATATCTCGTTCTACGATAAACAAGATCTTGTTATTTGTGAAAGTAAGACGTCGAATTAGTGAGGTTGGAACGTTGGACCTGCCCCCCCCCTCCCCGCAAAAAAAAAGAAAAAAAAGAGATCTTGTGTTATTTTTATACAGTGATAATCCTGCCGAGTCGTCAAAACACGTTATATTAGGAACTTACTCTTCCTTACAGTTAGCAATAAAGTGTTGAAATTTGGTATAAACAGTTTAATACACAATGTAATATAAACAGTTTGATTCGCTGAATATATCCTACGTCTTACAGCATACGAAATTAATGATGCAAGCTAGTTCTTGTACTCGTACTGGATCTGACATTCTTGAATTGTTTTAGATGTAGCCCATGAAATATATGCCCTATACAAATTATTTAAAGATGAGAGTTGAATTGCATACTTTCCCCTTTGAACCGGGAATAGTATGTAGAAATATCTTACCACGTAATCTGATCTGGACAGAAACACGGATAAGGCACGACTGGCATGTTCCCTGATACTTAGCTGTGAATGACTCAACAACTTAAACACAACAGATTCGAAGGGCTCCTTGATAAATGACGGCAAGTAAGGAAATTTGTGATCACTGATCTGTGTAGATAATGGGAAAAAAAATTATTAATATAAAAAGGAAAAGACCTTTAACCATACATTGAGGTTAAATTTGAATAGCAGCCTTTTGATACAAAAATACTTGCTTTCAATACATTCTGAATCTGTTGTATGTTAACCTCACACAAATAGATGAACAACCAGAAGGCGCAGCCATGATTGCAGTCCCTTATTCCGACTACCTTCCTCGAGCAGAAACACCGGCAACAAAAAATTGTTGCTGGTAAACCTAATTCCCCAGATTAATTGCTAAGGGGACCATTTGGTTTTCAATTTGGCAGACAGCTCGAAAAAAGGTCTTTCCTATACCATTTGGAAAAAACAAAGGTCCCCATTTCTTTTGCACTAGGGCTCCATTGCCAAGCAGGCAGTGAGTGATACAGTAGGGGGGTAGACCCATTCGCAGCATTGCGTATTTAACTGCAACAATCTTTCTCATAAGTTCTGCCTGAACCACTATGTATCACTATTAAAAACAAACAGGTGGGGAAATTTTAATGAAAACAAAAACTTGATAAGAATTATGTTTGATTATTCTTGCCTCAGAAGATTTAATTCCCTGTTGCGTAGGTAATGATTAACGGTTAATACCTGGAGAACCTTTTGGCAAAAACATCAGCCCGAGTAGCCCTGATACGTCGCCTAGCTGGTACGACCTGGGGAGCCTCAACCAAGACCCTACGCATCTCCACCCAGGCGCTTGTTTTCTCTGCCGCGGAGTACTGTGCTCCGGTATGGTGTCGGAGCTGCCACACCAGGAAACTGGACACGACACTCAGCAACGCCCTACGCACTGTCTCCGGCTGCATGCGTGCCACAACAGTCAACCAACTACCAATCCTCGCAGGGATCGCTCCATCTCCTCTTCGGCGAGAAGCAGCTGTCCTTGCATTGACCTGGAAGGCCGTCAACGACAAGGACCACCTCCTCAGCAAGACCGCTACCGTGATCCCACAACGCGCCCATCTGAAGTCACGACATCCCTTCGCCGAGCACGTCCACCAGCTCCTGGGCTCCACGCCGGTTGACGTACCCAAACAACAGTGGCTGAAACGTCGCTGGACAGAAGAGTGGCAGACAGCAGATCGCTCCTGGCTGCACAGATTCGTGGCGGAACCAGGTCAGCTGCTTGGCAAAGAGCTGCCTCGCAAACAGTGGACAGCACTCAACCGCATCAGAAATGGCGTAGGACGTTTCGCGGCAACTATAGAATCCTGGGGACTGACAGACTCCTATGCATGTGACTGCGGCTACCCACAACAGACAGTGGACCACATCGTCGAATCGTGCCTTAAACACCGGCCTCCGAATGGCGAATGCGGAATCATCTCACTAGACAACGACACGAGGGCCTGGTTAGCCTCTACCGAGTTGCAGGTGTAACGACGGATGAGTCGACGGAAGCAAACGAACGAACGAACGGTAAATACAATAATCAATGGTCAGTAGTCGTCATATCGTAAATTTTACAAGAGAACATAAAGACCTAGCGTAGATATTATTCTATAGGTCTAAAATACCTTTAGCCATAGAGTGCCACTGCTCCCACGTCTGTGTATAGAAGGTGGAGTTCCTTTGAATTCACTTCCAGGAGCCCATCTAAAGCTGCTTAGAACAGTTCCAATACCTTTAACAAATAAGAGTTACATTGCCATTAAGAAACATCACTGAATACCTGTGAAGCTATGCATACAGTGTATGACATGAAAACAACACATCATAACTTAAAATAATCACATTATATTAGAATATGGTACAATTGCACAATCCTTTCCTGATAAAATCATAACAATCAAGGGCTTTATTAGTCGTTGACGCATGCAGCAAAGTCCACCAGAATGGCTAATTCAAGTACAACTCAACCACACCATATACCTTTAATTGCACCCTCCTTAGCCTGCCATGAGCTCCTCTTGTCACTGCAGATCTAAAAATGAAATAAACCATGAAGCTAATATCAAAGAGCAGAAATTTTACTTAATTGCTTCAGTGTTTAAAAATAATCCTGCAGCTATTTGCGATTGATTTAAATTGCCACTTTGTGCAATTACAGGGTCTAAAGGATAAATTGTCCCAATAATAATAAATGTAAAAATGTAAATTACTGATGAAAAGAAATGGCAGCCAAGTAAAACTGCAAATGCTTGCGACTGTCTAAAACCTGACAAAGGGTAGGTAAATCAATAGACAAACATTTTATACAACTGAAAAACAGAAGTATTGTTATGTTATCAAGTTAAAACCTTCAGACATCTGATGTTTTCAGTTGGGAATAAACAGCACTAGTCAAGTCCCAGGTTATTGGTACTGTGGTTCTTTACCCTAAACCCTTTTTACATGTGCTCCCTTTACTAAGAAATGGTGGTAAAGTTAAATATTTTGTATTCTATTTGTCGCATACTTTGTCAAACAAGCAACATTGTCTGACATATCATCTCATGTCGATGAAAAGTGTTCATGAAATGTTTCCCTAAGGAAGGGTACCCACTAACACAAGTGTCCTGTTTGTTCATTGGAAGCAAAATGCCACAAAGGCCTTCACTGTCTGAAAACATTGATACTTACCAACACAGACCGGTTGCCAAGTATTAACCATGTTTCTCAATGGAAGGAGTTTGATACACATCGCTAAAAGAATTTTCTGCGGGGTTGAATATTACACAAACTTTATTCTGATAAGTGTATTGGATCACATCTGTAAACACTATAATGAGCCTTACAATGCTGAGACAACTTACTGTTAAGCCTGTTACAATACCGTACATTTTCAATTCACTTAGCATATAAATGAAGGGTTCTTGTAATTTCGTTGCATATGAATGAACAACCACAGCAACACAACTTTTGAGGTAGATTGTCACCTTAGTACATAAAAATTTTACATTTCGAGACTTTCCTACCTTTATTAATGTGCTAAACAGTGTCTCCAGCTGATCAACCGATAGTACATCAACTATTGCTGATAGTCCACTTGTGCAGGTATTACGAACTGCAGACCAAACATCAGTTAATCCAGCAATAACAAGTACCTTTGAAAATAATACGCATATATTTAGACACAGTAAAATATCAATAAATATCAGTCATAGCAAAATAAAATATTGAACACAAGTTAAGGTTGGCACTGAACAAATTCTAAGCCCTAAGGGAATCTACATTATATACCATATTATAACATGATACTTCCAACCTATGCCGACATATTAGAGAATGGGTGGGAATAGTGCTCTACTTATCTAGCAAGAACAACAGATTGTACCCAAAACATCCTTGTGGGTCCACTAGGCAACTCTCAAGCTGAGATCACACTTCTACTGGGTACTTGTCCAGTACCTGGGGTGCTACTCTAATTTCTTATCTCTTCTCGTTGTTGAAACCTAAATTATGCCATTCTCTACGCTACTTAGCAATGATTTTTAAAAGGTAATTGACCTTTTCCCCGTTTGGTCATACTTGTATGTACCAACTGGTTGAATTTCACCTTGTTTTCATATAAACAAATGCCAAAAATAGAGGTAATATACCATAATCATGCTTTCCTAATGGCTGTATCCACAGACATGTAAAGCTTCACTACACTAGACTGTTAAATGTTTTGCTAAATATTTTTGGCAGTGAAATGTTCACCATCATCGGAATACAATTGTTTATAAAACTCACATTGTGACCTCTCAGCTTTATTTTGCCATGTTTGCACCTCTCCACACTACAAACCCTCTAAAAACAAAGCAAGGTCTTAACTATGTGTATATCTTGTGTTGTCATTTTCTCCCTCTTGCTACATCTTGTACATCAACCAAACCTTTATAAATGCAATTAAGTTATACCTATAATTATATAAAACAACTGGCTGTTAGTACCGAACTTACTGTCTAATAAAGAAAGAGCCACCTAAGCATACACTTTGGTTTCTTACTTAGACCACTTTGATCTATTATAACACATTATGAAATAAATCCAGTAGGATAGATAAATGACATGAAGATATAAATACCCAATTACCAATACACTAGTGCATTAGTATGCAACTTAAAAAAATATGAACCAGTCTCAAAAAAACTCATGTCAAGCCTCAGCATATGCCTTACAGTCAAAAGCATTGAAAAAAGAATCTACAGAACGATTTTCAGAAATCTTATACCTGCAGCCATTTGAAAGTTTCTTCTGGAACTCCTTTTATAGGAGCTAAGAATATCAACCATTCAATTAGATGAAGCACTACCTGGTTTCGAACAACTGGTAACTTGGAAGCTTTAAAACAGAACAAATAAACAATACATGAGATGCATTAAAGAAAATGAAGCCATTTTGCATAGGTTTCATCAGGGCTGGCACTAGAGGCAGCAACATGACGTACGAAAATCCAGAAGAGCTCAGATCTTGAAATTCCATTGCACAACCTCTTTCAATCTATACATTCACTTTATTGAAAAACAGATACTGAGCATTTGAACCTTGACTTCTGAATAGGTTGTGTTGATACAATACATGAACTATATCATCTATGAAATTAATTATGACAGAAAACTAGTAAAATTCAAACAGATTTGTATGATTACGAAGACTACAGTAACACCAAGAAACACTTAGAAATTAACGACTTTTTAATCCATTGTTATTCACTTCTCCTTAACATGAGACCTAGCATAGGTGCTTGAAATCTCACTTTTTAAGACAGAATAATCTTGTTTTTTGGTATGTTGTTTTAAAATTATTGAGAACAGCTTCAAGATCAAGCATCATAGTTCGCTTTGATTGTATTCCAATAATCACGAGACTCCTCAAGCATGGATCAGTCATTCTTCTCCTGATGTACTTTTTGACATCTCAGATTGTACTAAAGCATCTCTCGTAAGATGAATTGGAAACTGGCACAACACAAGCAATGTTACACAATCGATGAAGCTCAAGGAATGCATCTCGCAAATGGCAACCCAGAACTGAAAACGAGAGAGGCTCAATGTACTTCCATTTAAAAAGACATCAGATCCTGGACTCAATGCAGCAATTCCTTTCATTATGGATTTGGTCTCTTCACTAAGCAATGATGAAGCTCTGACAAACATCTGCCTAGTAAAGGATAAAAAGGATGTTCTAAAATGACTGATTATTGTGTCATTTACCCTCTTTGGCAAATGCTGCAGATTCAAGTAACCCTTCTTTTACAGATACACTATTTGCAGCTTTCACCAAAGAATCAAATGCAACTTCTGTGCAAAGACCTCTGACATTTTCAATAATACTTGCCACTATGTCTGCTGAGTCTGCAAGTGAGTTATGTTCCTTCTACAAGAAATCCAAACCCTTCTTGCAATGCCTTAATTGCTCTCTCAAACAGACAAGCTGAATACAAATTACCCTACTTATCATTCAAAATAAACATCTGGCCTCAAAAGCTCATTCATGATCATTATAAAATTGTCTAACATCATTTAGCAGCTTAATGAGTGCAGAGAATCATGTGAAGACAATATTGCACATGTGATACTGACATGATCAGCATGTAACAGATAGTTTTTTTAGCTCCATTGGTTTCAGGATAATTTACTATATCAAATCTTTATCCATTGGAAATGAATGGCACTCCCACTCACAAAAACATACAGTTTCTGGAGGAAGGCAAAAAACTCAGCTGCTTCTTGAGTGTTCTTTACAATGTCAACAACAACCAAGTTGAGTCTGTGATTGAAACAATGTATGAAGTTGGCCATTGGTCCTACTCTCTCTTTGATTATGATATTAACCATTGTAACATGATGTTCTGGATGTTATGATGCATGTATTCTGCAATCCTGGGTCCCCTTTGGATCTTATTTGTAATAACTGGATCATGCTTTCCAACAAGGGAAAAATGGGCAAGACGCTTCCACAGTGTTACCCATATGAAGATGAATCTCTGTTGTCGTTTGTCTTCAACAATGTGTTTCTCAGCATCTCCAACTATTGAGAGAACACTAGCTTTATAATTTGACACCCTTTTTATTACATTTGCAGCATCTCTCTTAAGGCCGCATTTCTATGGGCCTCACTCTTTTCATACTTCTTCAAACTGTTTTCAATTCCACAACAATTTTCTATGTGACTGTTACAAGGATAATTGCACAAATGGTCTTCAGACAATGGCGATTGTCTTCAACAGTGCATTTATCAACATCTCCAACTATTGAAAGAACACCAGCTTCATAATTTGATGTCTTTTTATTACAATTGCAGCTTCTCTCTGAAAGGTAGCGTTTCTATGGGCCTCATTCCTTTCATACTTCTTCAAACTGTTTTCAATTCCACAATAATTTTCTATGTGACTGTTACAAGGATAATTGCACAAATGGTTTTCAGACAATGGCGATTGTCTTCAACAGTGCATTTATCTGCATGTCCAACTATTGAAAGAACACCAGCTTTGTAATTTGATGTCTTTTTATTACATTTGCAGCTTCTCTCTGAAAGGCATCGTTTCTATGGGCCTCACTCCTTTCATACTTCTTCAAACTGTTCTTCAATTCCATAGCACTTTTTTAATTGTCTGCAGCTGTCCTCTACAAACGCACTCTCCAAAGTTTGTTCCAAAGTGGCAACATTCATGATGAAAGATTGCATCCAACATCTCTGAATACTATAGTAACCCTAACCCTAACCCTAA
>JANTCA010047567.1:0-18514 GCA_024741275.1 Chironex yamaguchii
ATGATTGGACTTTGGAACGTATTGTCTCTGCTCACGGAAAGTCAAGTGAGTCAATTTCTGCAGCCGCCATGCTTTTATGATAATCTTTTCTTGAAGATTCAATACCACATGTACAGAAAAATGGCCAAATATGGAACTCAGTGTTGTGGTTTTGGTTAGAACCCAGGACGCCTGCAGCACGGGATCAGCAAATAGCGACCGTCCCTGCCATGATCTATGGTTGCCAGTGGGGTCAAGACGTTCCCTGGTAAGAAATATTCCCGTTCATATAAACAGTCGAATATGTAAATGGCTAATAGAATACTGAGAAAAATTGGCACAATAACATCATCTGCAGATCAAATGACTTACCCGGGAATATTTCACCCTACGGAACAAAACCTTCAGTATTCGATGATTTCAGCTATAATTGAAAGATGTGGCGGCATCCCATCTGCCTTTAGCGGTTGACGATTTGCCTTTGTAAGAAACTGTGCAATGAGAAAACCTCGAAATTCAGAAAATTTAAAATAGCTGAGACTTTGAATGGGATATAGAATGATTATGAAAAATTGACTCCATAACAGCATATGTTGATAAAAGGGCTTGCACAGGAAGATCTGTTGCTGTTGTAAACAATGAGCATTTGCTTATCGGAAGAACAGTTGATTGAATTGGATTTTCGCTTGGCAATATATAATAGTAAGGGTGACATTAATCAAAGAACAATGGAAGTAACTTAGATCGGTTATTGGTATAATCAACGATCAATCTACAAGAGAAGAAAGGGTGTAGCAAGCTGATGCGTTTTTGCGCGTCTGCCTAACAATTACACGTCAGCATCAGCAGAAAAAAAATTATAACCATCTGAAAAATCAAGTCGTCGATTGGTGCAAAAGAGGACCAAGTCAACTTAAAGTATGATTACCGATACTTCTAAAGAAGAAATGGATTGCGAGAAAATGCAGAACTTGTTTGGAAGTTATTGGAGTACATCAGTCAGAAAAAGAAAGCATTCATTAACTGGACTATTTGCGTTATGATGTGATGCACTATTTTTGAGAAAAGTAACTTAAATTGCTAAATTGTAGCCCATAATTGCTTCTGATGTAATTTATTGCCTAACTGCGCCCAAAGAGAGTATTAATTTATTAATTTTAACGAGGAAGTGTACTGAGTCGGAAATTGTTCAGTTCTAGTTAACTAGCACATTGTAACCCTGAAAAGACCGGAATACTGCAAAATGCAATGGGACGTATTTCCTTTCAATGGGAAAACATTGAAACATGTTAAAACAGCTCGTTTTTGGAATAGGTTAATGCTGTATACCTAACGCTTTTTTTCTCTCCATGGGAGGCACTGCTAAACATTTCTAGAAAGGCTTAGAATCAGTAGCATTAAAACTTAACTTACTTGAATTGTCACCAAGAATCCTTTGCAGCATTGGTTTAATGTTTTGCTTGTCACGATGCAGCATTTGTATACATAATCAACAAAACATATACCGGGAGGTGAATTATAAAGTGTACAGACACGTTTTTTTTTGCGAAATTTTCACAGATTGCAACTCTCCTGTCCTTCTCTTGTGCTGGCGTCCCGGGCTACAGTAGACGGTGGTAAATGGAAACTTGAGCAAGAAAAGAAAAGATAGTGAAGAAAGCGAAGACGAGGAATCTCATCACCTCTTGCACTCGTACGTAGAAACTGTCCATCTTTCCGAGTATGGGCCCAGTCATATCGGAAATTTAAGTTAGAATTTTATTTGTCTATTAGAAGACGTAGCCGCAAAAAGTAGGGACCATGGAAGATTAGGTAAACCACGCTTAAACCAGGCTGGTAAACCATTATTATAGAAATCTGAAGTAATTAGTACCAACGATTCCGCTCAAGGTGAAGTTTTGAATGTTAGGTTCAAATGGCAGACGAAAGGATTTTAGGAAAATTTCAATTTAAATAACCGTATGTTTTTATTGCTATTACTCAAATTTTGTCACGATATCTGAATTCTTCCATATTCGATTTGTGGGATTCCAAGAAAGTGAAGGAGTGTTGACAATTTTCCAATAATGTATCAAAAAGTACGAAAAAGAAGGTTCGAGATTTTAACACTATTTGTCTTTGAATGGTAAATGTAGACTTTTCATTTCACTGTTGCTATTCAACATTTAATGTTGCTATGGCTCAACGGTAGTGGAATTCCCCCTTTTCTTATTTACTTCTGTTTTACTTTACTTTGATGCCATACAATTGGTACTGGTTCACATCTTCTGTGCATCACCACCACATCTTCCCTCCATTTCCCAGGTTGGCAGTGGTGGCCTAGAAACTTTTCTTCAAGGGGGCGACAGAGAAAAGGTGCCGCTTCATGAAATATGTAGTTGTGAAGCTTGTGAAAAGGTTGGTCGCTTGGCGATTTTCCCACGACTTTTAAATTTCAACTATGTTTGGGATAAAAAATGTATCTTCATATGAGCATATTTTGCTGACAAGACATAAAAAAGAAAATAGAAAGAAATAGTCTTATCATTTCTGGCTACATTAGTTTCCAGGATAAGTGATATCTTCTACCAATCAGACTAATGATATTTTTAAGGCCACCCCTGAATCTCTGGTGCAACATGGGATTAAAAATGGAGTAATTATTGTAAAAATGAATTTACATCTTCAGCTTAAGGAAACGAAAGAAAACAACTTTATGTAAGCTGATAGGCCAAAGGTTTAACTATTTAGATATTCTTATTGACAAGCGTGTCTTATCTCTGTCTTTTGGTCAAGTTCATTTAGTCAAAAGTTGGTATAACTGTTTTCTTAATATTTTGGAGCATGGTGCATTTTAAATTTTTAAAAGTGACATCTTTTAGGGGAAATGTACATAACTGTGACATCAACAAAGTCCTCTCTTTTGTATTCATTTAGATTGTCTTTAAAGGGTTAGTAAAAGCAGTTACAAAAATTTCTCGATTGTGACAGACATTAACAACAATGTAAAAGAGCCTTTGAGAATTCATTTGAGGTTTTTCAAACAATTCAATAATATGTCCTACATATAGATCCCGCAAAAATGTTTCCGTTGGTCATCGCTGGCAGGGATTCTAGCCTTGTATGGATCATGCTTGATATAATTCACGTTTTGATCATCTTCAATAATGTTCTACCATTCTGTGGTAGTGGAGCTAAATTTTTCGTACCATTAATAAATGGGAGCTAACGTTTCTTGCAGTTTTAAATCTATTGACAAAGGTTTAAGTTGACGCATCAACTCGGTCAAGTTAAGCATGTTTAAAAGTACCAGTAGTTTTTACAGCAATTTTCAAGTCCTAACGTGGTTTGACAATGAACTTTAAAGGATCAAATGACTATAGCAAGTACGTGAGAAAAAGCTGGCCTATAGACTTCCATATCCAGAAATTCTAGCCATCACGCTACTACACCCATAGTGATCTAAATGCATGAATTAAAAAAATTAAGAATGAAAAGCGCCCCTTGTTAAACTTGCCAACACATAATTAGAATCTTCTCGGGTTCTGACAAGCGTACCAATGGGAAACTGAGAAGGTAAAACTCTACTGAAGAAATAGCTTCCTTATGCTTTTCATACGACGTAAATGACGGATTTTCAATTGGAGAAAATACCATTCTAAAAGTACATAATTAAATTATTGAACTTAAAGATTCTACAAAATCTAATTTGAGTAAATTATATGCCCATATATGGTAATAATATCTTAGTACATTCTTATTACATATACTTCATGCCAAATCATATAATGCCTATAATTCTAAGTCTAAATGGAAATGCACAGATAAAATCACCCAAATCACGAATATGCTAATTATGTCCCAGTCAAATGAATATTACCAAAATGGGGTTATGGGAGGAACACGAAGTAGTAGGTTAGCCGTACTAGAATGACAAGGAATAAGCTAGGAATCCACTCTTGGATTTTAATAATAATCCCCATCCAGTTGAGTAATTTCCGAAAATACATCGAAGCGGTGTGCCTTTTATGACACGCAAGAGTTGGACATCTAGCGCTTGGAGTGACTTAATTTCATTGCTTTCACTAGACAAATCCATAAAGAAGCCGATCATTACATGCCAAGAAATCGATACATTTAGACAAAATGCGAAATATTTTTACACTAAATGACACAAGCATGTAATGCATGATAAAGAAGCTAATATTTTATGGCCATTTGCAATTCTGGGAATGCTTTGGATAAGAGCAGCTGTTGAGGCTCTACGCTGTATTTTAGACTTGCGCTGTAAAACAGGCACGTGGTATGCGGAAACAGATCCCAACATCGAGTTTAGCACTTTGTAAATCTGTTTGTGACCAAACCTCGTGATCACTGAAGGATTGGAGGATCACTAAAGAGAAACGTGTATACTGCTACGGGGTGAGTACGTTTTTCTTTTCCAAGTTATTCTGCATTAAATGATGCAAGCATGGAAATATCTATAATGAAGGTGATATTTTTCGGGTTCTTTGATTTTCCGAGGATGCCTAGAAAGGAGTGCAGGATGGACAGTTTTACGTGGCTCGTGCAGTAATTCGACGACGCAATGGCCATATCCTACCTTATAGTAGGACTAAGTATAATAGGTATAGTAGGACGAAGATCAATCATAGCAAATGTTTGGTTAAAAATTTCCGAGAAGTCTGTCTCTGGAGTAACAAGAAAGATTTAATGACTGCAAAGACACTTCATTTCATAATGCCAATGTCATTGTTTAACCATCTTCACATTCACCTTGCGTTAAACATCTCTTTAAAGTAATATCTACTAAAAAAATGTCAATCCAAGATTCTTACTGTAACAAGCAACATTATAGAGGTATATCGTCAAATGACAAAGATTTAACAAAGAGACGAATGACATTTTCATGTCCCATTTCGAAACAAAAACTTCAATTTTAAATATCTAGAGCTGACTGTTGTGCAGTTATAAGAGCAAATAAATCTATTGAATCTGGTCCTAGGATCTAGGTCTTGTTGCTATTTTTGTTGGATGGCTTTCAAAATACTTGGCCTATCAAGGATTGAGCTTTTATCTTATTATTGATAACTAAGAAGACTTTCGCCTTAAAGAAACCAAGTAAAACACAAACTGAAGAACTCCAGGGGGGGGGGGCAGTCGACAGTTGCATACTACGACAATAAAATAGCGAGTAAAAGGCCTTCCAAATAGAACATTTTTATCAATTTGCAGTTCAAAGAGTTCGAAGTAGCAAAACAGACTTTGCATCAAAACGGTCTGTTCATACTTCCTATTGGTGTCATTCCCCCTTTCATATTCCCCTTGATGCCCCTTAGGCGGACCAAGAACCATCGGCCTTGCTGGTGCGGTGGTTGCAGTCAGAAACAGGATGTTTAATACTCTCATCGCAGGCACTGGATCCAATGTCGTTGCCTAAAGCAGCTGGATCGTGTTGTCCACGATAATTCCGGGTTTTACCTTGGCAAACTTTGAGACCGATCATGTGTGAATTTGCTCGTTGATGATCTTACCTATTAACATGGACATAGCTATATTGCTTACAATAAAGACCAGCCAAGCTAAACGATCTAACAGCCACTGACAGGTAATCGTCTGACCCAGATCCCAACTGCACAGGCTTTTTCTAAAACTGCCCCAAGATCTGTCACGTCCACGAAGGGGTCCGCTTCTTGGTCAAGGTGTTTGGCTTCCCAGAGGACCCCTGACCACACTATTGTTATTGAGAAAGCTGATAATCGTCAAGCTTTCGCAAAACGCTCTTCTTCAAGCAGAAAGTTGACCTTGCTCTCCTCTTCCAAAGTTGTCGCAAATGGTAACATTTTCATGTAGGTCAATCAGCATACAAATGTTACAATTGTCATGAACTCTTTGAACCTTGTTGCTATGGGTTCTTTCGGATAAAACGCACTTGTCAGGCCTATAATTTCCAGCGGGTCGAACTTAAAGCCGACAAGCATGGTTGTCCGCAATTGCCAAAAGACCTGTGCCAGTAAAGTCATCTTCACCCAACTAAAAGCTGCTATGACATTGAAAACCTTTTGCCTTCTGAAAAGCACTTCTCCTATCGATCCATTAACGTTGTCCTTAAAGGCCAAACTTAACGGATGGATAAAGCTTAATGGATAAAGTTTAAATTTTGTTCTCACTGCAAATTGAATAGGAGCCAGTGCCCCAGAATGGGTTCCCTCGCCAATACAGTGCTTCAAGATTTGTACACATTAGAGCAGCATGTCATTTCGTTCATCGCTGAACCAACTGGAGAATCCTACTCTGCAAATGGTCCCTGCCAACGAAATAACAAATCTTGTAAATGTGCGAAACCGCAAAAGGCTAACAACATCATATGTGAACCCAGAATTTTGTCCCTAAAGCGTCATATAGAGCACCTCTGACAACTATAATGGAGCTAGAAACAACTAATGTCCGAGGGCTCAGCTTTGTACTTGATATCTTACTTTTTTCCCTACCTAGTGGGCCAGTAGCATTATTTTCCCTATTCTCGCTTCATGTCAACAACAACACTACTCTTACCACCCTGTATCTCTTACAAACACACTTGAATCTTCACGGCAAATGGTACTTCATTTCAGAATATTTCATTTTTAGGAAAGAATTGCATTAACAGTTTTAGCTTTCAGAACTCGTCTCGGAATTATCATTACGAAAAAATCTATGCTTGGATTGCCCCATGAACACACCAAATACTAGCAAAGGAAAGTCACTTACTTGTTACCGCATTGCTCTCTTACTGGTGACAGCACATTCTTGCGAAGGCAGCTGTTAAAGTACAGACGGCAAGAAAATGTATGGGGAGAAGAACACAATTGCCAAGATTGCATCCTCGCAGCAGATTACTAAGTTTGTTTTTCAAATGTACAATCAGATATGTGACCAAGAAATATGTAAGAATGGTATCGTGAATTAAATATTACGATACAGGACACTTTCAACCCTTAACATGCCATTTAAACCAAGAAGATTAAAAAAATCAGAGCATATATATGCATTGTTAGATTTGATAGTTAGAATTTATCTTAAAATCAACTTAAACGATCCTACACTTAAGCCATTAGTACTCGGCTGCTGTACTAAGTATCGACTTAAACTGAACTAAACGCGAAAGGTAAAAGCCTGCACTCGATGATAGTGAAACCGATATCTTTTGGGTAGTGGAAATTCCGGGGATGTAGCAACTGAGCAAAATTCTGAAAACTAGGCCAACAAAATAATAGAATAATAATAAGTGGTGCAACAAACTAGCAGAATGTTACACTTGGTGCTACAAACATGCATAATACTAAGTACTGAAACAATCTATTTCGCATGCAAACGTGATCACTTGAGCGGTAATCCAAATGTTATTAAGGATTAAGTCTTAAAAGTGCATTTTAATGTGGTTTCACCATTGAATATACACCCCGACCAAAAACTGATGAATACCTCAATAAAAAGGAAAAAACTGACGATAGACACTTAAGATACTGAATAATATCTGATATGTTGTCCTCCAGCATCTTCATTAGAACTTTTGTTTTCCTTGCCTTTCCCTCTCATACAGTTTTACGTGATGTGACTATCAGATTAATGGGATCACTGACTGTCAATGTTCCTTTTAAAACCAGTTTAGGCGGATTTCCTCCTTTGGTGCAAAAAAGTCGAAATTCTCTGAGGAGACGAACGAGAACGATTTTCATTTCCATTTGAGCAAATCGCATCCCAATACAACCACGAGGACCATGGCCGAATGGTAAAAATGTGAATGGATTCCTTGTAGCCTTAGCCTCAGCACTGAATAAAAAATGAGAAAATCCTTTAAAATTTTCATTTTTCATAAACTTCTTAATATAAAATGGCAACGTGTCTACAATTAAATTTGCTTGGAAGCTATATAGATTTCTACTTGCTTGATGGCTTCCACATTTCAACTGCTGACATAATTAGTTAAGAGATTTGTCTATAAATCAAGGATGTTCTTGACAATAAATGTATCTTTGAATAAACAAAATCGTGAAAAACCTGCAGTCTTAAAAGGAATGTCTTGAATGTGCTTATTTCAGCAGAATAGGTTAAGTGTTACCGTTTTCAGTTCATCAAGACTGAAAGACTGAAAGACTGAGCAGTTTCTCTCCTTATGGTAAGGCCAGAAGTAACAGCCCAAACGGCAATAAATTTAAAAGAGCATTTTACTTGCTCACAAGATGAAAATTGTAGCTTTTCTGCTCTAAGACATCGTTCAACGTAACTCACAATTATGTAGAAAATATTTGTCTGCCAAAAGTGGACGAATCTCCTCCTCAGTGCATTTAACGCCCCTTTTTCGTTAATACGATTTTAACAGTATTCCTATCATTTAGAGCAGTTTGCTGTTATAATGTACCTTGACCCCATACAAAATGAATGTACATACCTGAATCTGTCAGGGTCGAATGTTTTTGGTTCCCTCCAGTATTTATCATCTGTGTGAACTGAATACACTGCTATCCAAGCATTAACACCTCTTTTAAATGGAATGCCGTTGATGGTGCAGTCCTCATTGCATGTTCTAATGAGGCGAACTCCTAAAAAGCAACACGTTTGCATAGTCACTAAAAATAATACCTTGAAAGATAAAATCAATAACGCTCTTTATTTATTATTTGGCCATCCAGTATTATAAGAACTTCTGTGCGTGTGTACTTTGAAGATGTCAGTGACATGGAAAATTCAAATTTGCCGGCAGGTGTTGCTCAATTTGTATTAGGCTTGCATTAGAAAATTTACAGATCATGCGTTGTTTGGCCAATGAGAGCTCCAACTCATATATTTTAAGGTCTTCATTGAGCCTCCTGCTTCATTCAGACTTTTTCCTTAGACCTGTCAAGCTGCTTTTGTGACAAAATGTGCTTCGGCTTAGTCTTTAAAGTCCATAATAATACTAACAATTTTGGCTTGATTCTATGACAATGAGTTTGGTGCTTTGTCAGAAAATTTAATTTGATGAAGCGTTGGATATCTAGGTTAGTGATATGGCATGGGTACTTAAGTATGTTAAATGTCTCTCTGAATTGACCAAATTTCTAACAGTAATGCACCTGACAGTAAGAAATACCGGATGCTCTTTCCGGCATTGCCTTGATCAGACCTCGATTATCTCGCAAACATTTGTCTCCATCTCCATGGTGAAACTGACCGAGATGGAGCAGTAGTTAAGGGGGTTTAAATGTGTTAAACAGTTTATTTATCAGCTTTAATTTTTAGGGTGTCATCAACATATTCCATATAGAAGTCGACAGGGTGGTCTTGTGTTAAAAACAGAAATTGAAGTATGAGCATGACCATCGGGACGTCCAACCCCGGTCTCCAGATTGCAAATCTGATATCTCTCCTACTGAGCTAAACAGCTCAATAGAAACAGTACAAAGACTAACAGTCATTCAACGCCCGGGTTCAACGCTCCTGTGGTTAAACTCTACAGTAATTTCTGTCGTTACCACGAAACCACCCTGTCGACTTCTATATGAAATAAATGGAAACGGATGTCTTGTAGGCACAAAACGCATGTCGCTTGTACAGCGTATACATTGATAGTCGGACACCCAATAACCGGGGTAGACTATCGTCGTTGGATATTTAACTGAGTAGAAAGGCGTCATATTTGCAGTCGTGAGACCCTGGTTTGACACCTTAGAGGACATACTCCCACATTAACTTCTGTTATCAACATTTATCCGATAGTGAAGGGGTAATTTTCCTTGCAATTTTTCTCTTCCTTAATTTGTTTGTCCAATGCAACACATGGAGAAATTTGTAATAAAGTGAGAACAGCTGATTCTAGTTGTCACACTGAGAAGCTAGACTAGATCCGATCTGGTATTTTTTTGCGAGTTTTGTTAAACCAGTTAATGGCTTCAACTAGTATCTGAATTGTCTCCTCATGAGGTATTAGTGAGCAAAGCATTTAAATCGTAGGATAATAAAATCAGGGGCGGATCTAGACCTTGGCCACATTTGCATTGGCGAAGGTCACTTTTTAGGTTTGCAGAAGAGCCAAATTTCCCGAAAGCACGAAAACCTTTGCTTCTTAATTTTACTTTTTGTCTCGTTTATAGCGTACTTAACTGGACGGAGACAGAATGTCATGTTTCTAATGTTGTTTACCTGTGAGGTATCAGCAAAACTCATGACAGATATCCCCTTGTCACTGAACCGCTTACAGAACCAATAGGATTTTGTGCGAATGTTGAATAAATTTATCATGAATTAGGCCTGCGCGCGCCTAAGAGTTAGCCGTAAAATTGTACCTCTAAAATTTTGTGCGAATGTCAGCCAAAATGGGGATTTCCCTGGTCTGTAAAGTTCAATGGTAAAAGCACAGTCAAAATGACAGAGCAAAATGGTTTTCCGTATGTGGCGAATGCGGGCTGTCCCCCTCATCAAAATTCGAATGTCAGTGAGATGGGGATGACTCTACTATGGGGATGACTTTACTAAGACAAACTGAGAGATTGCAACACTATATCAAAAAGGATCGTCTTACTTGCAGTGTTACAGAAGTGAAAGATGGACCTTTTAGAAATTTTCTATAGGACATCTTGGATGCTGATATACAGCTGGTATAACAATAAAACTCAGGCTTACTACGTAAATCTTAACAAACCAAATTCTTGAAATATAAGAGTACGTATAGCTGTTATCAAACCCTTTTGTGCCTTGCACACGTGAATTAAATTATTCCTCTGTTTTTGTAACAATTCTATCTCTCATCTCAACACGAAGTTTATAGAAGTTCTTTCTTAGTCAGGTCAACCGTGCCCATCTCTGAAGTATACACCACATACTATTGTGAGGCATAGGCGTGGCAGTTTGGGCGTGGCCAGAAGATTTGAATTTTGCGAATGTCAGATTTTCCGCTGGATCCGCCCCTGAATAACATACTGTCACTCTTGCCCAATGTATTCTATACCCTTAGAAATCTAGAAAATTTCATTACAGTACATTGACTAAAAGATAAAGTCTTCAGCTTAACATAATTTTTTGTGATTCACTTAAATCAACGTAAAATACATTTCAAATATTTTCTCGTGTTAACTTAGTTATGTTTGATTTATTATTGTTATAAAATGTCAAAATTGGTTTTCATCCATTTGATTTCTCAAATGTTCTCGAGAACTGAAAGGTTTGAAGGGTAAAGTTTATGTCTTACTTTTTCGATTGCAATAGCGTCAATAACTTTCTGTTCGGTCAGTGAAAGACAACACTCACCATTCTTGCTTCTCTGGCATCTTGCTCTCACCAGTCTTCTCCCAACCAAGATGCTGAAAAGTTCAGAGACTTACTGGCTGCAGGGCAGCAAGTGGGGGATAATTGGTGTTAAAGCTTTCTCTACTCGATCGCCTGTACTAGTACAAAGTCAACTGTTATTATGAACGGCTCAGTTATTAACACTCAACACATAGTACATAACACTGTCTGATGGTTAACACATGAATATAATATGGTTGTACCCCATTACATCCCTCCCACCGAAAATCGATGATTATTAGTAAATGATTGTGCAGCGATAAATATTTACTTTCTATCAACAGCTTGGTTGGAAATGCATCGTGTGACCTTTTGTCTCCCAGAAAAGGTTGACGTTAAACATCCACTTCTGTTTACAAGCAGCAAATGAACAAATCGTGGACACCTGTTGTTTGGTTTCATCTCACATCTATGAATAATAACCAGAATCTGCAATTTTGTGAAGACATCCTTTCTATTCCATCTCATGCACGATCACAACATGCTCGCAAGCTTCGGGGAGGAAGAACAGGGTATCAATAAATATATAAATTCTGTTGAGTGGTGTATCAAGCGGGAATATACACAGTCGTATATAAACTACTGCTAGGACGCTACGTCTCCCCCTTTATCAAATTATATGTCATATTACTGAAAGTTAACATTAAACCAATCAATTCACTATAGCGTCCACTTTTGTTTTATATCACTAGACGCTACAAGAGGCAACATAGAACTTCCCAGCTTTTGCATATTCAACATCAGCATTAAACAATAACAACAGCCACACTGCACATTGAACATCAGCAACTCGAAAGTGGGTGGTTTCAAGATATACGACTGGGATGCAAATTACTATCATAAATTAGACCAGGATATAGTCTCCATCATACTCTCTTTGTAGATCCCTTGGTAACGTCTTTCCAAACCGATTATGACTTGATGGAACGGCTTTCCCTGTTCTTCTGAGTAATCTCTCATATTTTTCTTGAATTTATCCAGTTGAGCATCGAGGACCTCAGGCAGCCCATTTTCCCATAGTTCGTGACCATATCATGAACAAGTTTCTCATAATACTCTGCATGTGGTTTCCTAAGAAGCCATCAGCCACAGCCACAAGAATTTTATCAGGCCTTTTTTCTTTTACCTTGAGTAGTACATTCCATAATTTTCTTTATCAGTAGTCCAACGAAAACACCAGCTTTGACTTTAGCCTGTGACAACTTTGGGAAAAAGTCAGTCGGATATTTAAATGCTGCAGATTCTTTGTCCAGAGCTGTAACAAACTGTTTCATGAGACCCAATTTGATGTGCTGTGGTGGAAACAGTACCATTCCTTGACTGACCAGTTGATCACATTTGTCATTGTGCTTTCCCAAAACAAACTCATTTCTCAGAGGTCATTCCTTCCTTTTGTAATGTGCTTGATGATCCCTGCTATTCCAGAGGCATTAAAAACAGGGATACTTACAAGACAACCCCTCCTTGTAAGCCTATTAGGAAAGTAATCATCTTGAAATTTTCTATAACTTCCCATTCACGTCTGTGTAATCTTCTTAAGGTGCAGTGAATGTGCTAGGGGAAGTGATGGATACTTATTCCCATTGTGGAGAAGGACAGCTTTGAGACTTCTGCAAGAACAAATAATGAAGAGCCTCCAGTCACTGGGCTCGCAAGAAATACTAATAGCAGCAAACAAACCAGATATGTCATGGCAGAAGAAAAGCTTGTCTTGACAACTGAAGAAGCTTGAAAAGCACTAGTGTCATTTCCTTCGTGACTGCGACTTTCATACTTTCATCTAAAAGATTCCACTCTTGAAGTGCAAATTTTAGCATTTGACTTAGCTAGCCCAAGATCCCTGACATTCAGATCTTGTTGGTTAGAATAGTATAGCTCTTTCTCAGAATCCACATTGTCAAAATAGAATTCCGGTTCATCATCATTGTCTCCATCATCATCAGACTTCATGCTCTCATCTTTAGACTGCTAATCTGCATGATCTTTCTCAGAAGGATCAGGTATCATTATTTTAGAGTAGGACACTGGTGCTATGAATGGTGGGATATCCGACTAGACAATGTTTGCAGCATTCTTACCAGCCCTCTGCTTTTGAGGGATCTACCATGCAGAGGTAATTGTTGTTCATGTGGTCAGTGGGTTCACGCCAGATTCTGCAAATGGCAAACTTCATGACACGCTTAACTCCTCTGTAACATCTTCATAACAATAGAATAGACAAACTATGCTCATGGAAAAAGCCAAAGTCAGCCCAAATAATGAGTGAAATTATGAATTCTGAATCACAATCAAAGGCATTCATCTGAGTACAAATACTTGCGTTCAACTTACCCTCTAAAGTTTTCTTGCAAATTTTCACAACTATAATGGGGTGCTCATGGCTTGTCTTGGTCTCCAACTGGCATGCCAAAGTAGGCCTTATAAGCTTTACACATTCTAGTGGATGTCAAGACCAAAAATGTCTTTGCTTTGGTCTTTATAAATGGGTCACAAGTGTAGCAGAACAAACCTGCTAAATGTTTACAGCCTCTTGCTGCCATCTCTTACTCTTGCGGCATTACCAATAACATTTTTCATGCACTTGGAGCTCCTGACAAGTTGCAAAATGTGACAGAATGTGCATTCGTCAGGACAAATGTTGCCGGAAATACCATGGAAACGGGAAATTCAAAGCTATCATCACCCTGATCAAAAAAGCAAAGTCTAAGGTGCAAATTTAGTAATTTCCCATTAGTTCTTGTAAAACCAGCTAGGAAAAACACTTTCAACCTAGGAATAGAGAAGTGCTGGAAATTTTTAACGTAGTGTAATGTCATGAATGTAAGGGAATATACCAAGCTCATGTAACTCGCCAAAAGCAGAGTCCATGGTTGGCATTTTGGCTGACATTTTAGTGCATTACACAGTCACAAAAAGCATAACGTTGAGCTTATACACAAACAGTCAGTCGAAAATCCAGTTTTCCACTTATCTTTTACAGCAAGGTTGATCAGCCAGCATCCACTTGCTAAATCCAATATTTTAAAGTATTTTGCACCTTCTAGTAAAAATTAGAACTTCATCGATTATGGGTAAGGGGAATCTGTCTTTCTCAGTCACTTCATTTAGCTTGACGTAGTTTATCACAAAATCGTCTTTACCAACCTTTTTTGGCACCAAAACGAATTGGCTGCACCATGGCAACTTCGATTTTCTGATGATCCAGCTGCAAACATGTTGGTGATCTGTGCCTTACATTTTGTATGAACTGCGTGGTGTAATAGATAGAATTTCTGACAAATTGGGGGTACATGTGAGGATATGATGCTTTTCAAGCACACATCGACCAAGATCAGAGGTTCCTGCAGAAAATTGGTGGTTCTATTTTTTGAACAGATCATGGATTTGCTATTGTTGACTTGCATTCAACTGGTCACCACATTGATCTGAATACATGGTAGTAACAGAACAAATAGTTTGTGCTGATGAACCACTAATCCAATCAAAGTTGAGGAGACTGAGGAGTTTCAAGCCATAGAGTCCCAACAAAATGTTGCATGAGCAGTCATTTAAAACAGCAAACGTCAGGGATTGAGTGATTGAGCGCACAGTAACAGGTACATTAATAATCCAAAAATATCCGTAAATCTGGTGGTTAGCCAGGATTCAATGTCTATTTGTAGGAATAAGAAAATCATTTACTCTGTTTTTTCTCACAAACGTCTTAGAAATAACATAAATAACATCAACACAAATAACCTGTATTGATAAAGGCTTCAGTTATAATCAAAGCCAACAGTTGTACAGGAACAGAAATCCCAATGAACTATCCTGTGGCAGATACCAATGGCAGAACTTGTTTTTTAAAGGAGATTGACCAGTTGCACGACACACACGCTTTATGTGACCATGTTTACCGCAGTTCTCGCAGAGCTAGTCAGCCCAGCAGCTCTGGGTATTATGGTTAGACCTCTTCCACTTTAAACAGAAAGCCGTCCAAACAGCCATACACCTTAGGACTAGCAAACAGGTTCTCGCAGTTGATCTGAGCTAAATGCTTGATCATGTCATTGAACTCTGTGCTTTAAAACTGATGCCGATTTTCTAAGTTCATGAGCTCCAACACCCATGGTTTCATAAGCCCATATGGAGCTTTGAGATCAGAAATGATGTCTTTTTCCAGTTTCTGGAGTTGACAAACAAACAATACCACGTTGCCACCAAATTCCAGGTCCATGAACGACTTCTGTGGATTGGTTAAGAGTAATGTCAATCTCCTCGAGCTTCTTGAGAATTGAATCGTAGGTCGATCGGCCATTGATCTTGACTAAGAAGTGCATTGTTGCAGGGCTTTCACGCTCAAACATTGAGGCGCGCGACAAAAAGCTCGCGTGATCAATGTGGGGCGCACGACTTGAAAATACTAGATAACAACACATGGCGAAGTCTTTCACCGAAAAATTGAACTCAAAAACGCTTTCCTTTTCAGTTTTTAAAAGCAAGCCGTAGCCTAGAGCTTTAACTGTCAAGAGCATTTCCATAAATTAGGTAATTTGGAAAATAGTACGTGGCTTTCAAGGAATATCAATCTTTTTCGCTCTATTTCTTGTCAGCACTCAATTTGAAATGATACGGATTTAGCACTTATGTAAACAACTGAATCTTACTCCAAAACGACATTAACAACTGACTCTTATCTCAAAACGATAGTGTTTCAAACAAAAGTAACAAAATTCCACCTTGTCTACTCAAGTTCAAGTTAAATCAATAACAAAGTTTCCGTTTTGAAAAGTAGTTGATCAAGTGGGCTGGCCAATTACTCTAGAATGGATCATAACAGTTGTCGGGTTCTGGATATCGCTCTCCACCTGGGAAATATCTATTATTGGGCGCGATTAATCGCTCCCAAATGAAACCATGGGCGCGTGCCTGCGCGCTCGCGTGCTATCGCGCGCCTCCCACTGAAAGCCCTGTTGTTGCTCATTCCGAGCTGTGTATGGCCCCATTCCATTGGGAATAGAATGCTGTCCTGCTGCAGAAGGATATCGCATCTATTGTAAAGCTTTTATTTCTAGCTTTCTGAATCAAAGCATTGTTGGCAGGTATTGCAAAAATACATGAAAGGGTTCCCTAGTAACAAAGTATCACCTGAGACAAGATGATCAGACTGTCATTGAACTACAAGTAATGTCTATAAAGGGCATCATGAAAATATTTCAGCACTAGAATAGTATGCAACTGTTGAAAAGCAGTCTCAAGACACCAGACGTGAAGCAGGAGAAGTCAGTGCAGTTCCATTCTTGACACCCCTCTTTGAATATATAATTGTTCCCCTCTTGGTAGCTCTGTGTACCAGTAGCAATAAGAAAGAGAATAAACTATAAAATGTAAAGTTTTACCACTGCAATTACATGAAAGAGAAAGTAGTGTGACATCGAACTCACAACCACGAGATTCAAAATCCCGGAGCTACTTGACACTATCATACTCCTATTCAATTCAGACATGATACTATTAACAGAAACAAAGCGCAGGTTTATTCTATTATACTTAACAGAATAATCCTCCATACCTGGTGGGTATAGACGAAGTGTCTCCGAAATGACCATATCAAGATATTCCAAGTTTTGTACGGTGTCATAATCGGGCAGTTGATCATCATCTGGTAATCTGGCTATGATTTCCTGATATAACTTTTCCTGTACATCCTGATTGGCAGCAAGATTATAGCACGTGAGTGCCAAGGTTGTACTCGATGTTTCATAACCAGCTAATAAAAACAGAATAGATTGTGCAATAACTTCGTTATCTGTAAGATGTCGTCCATGTTTGTCTGATTTGTCTTGAGAATCAAGCATCAGCTGCAACAAATCCTACATATATAAGACATATATATACATTACATATAAAAAGGCCATCAATAACTCTGGTCTCAATATTCTTAGTCTTAAACATTTGCTTAATGAACATTATGAAAGAATGATTTGTAAGACATTACTAACAATTGCTTTTACTATCTTGGACTTGTCGTTCACAATTTTGCAGACACATTGTACACATTTCTCATTTATTGGTGCAGTACGAGAGTCGTGTTATTCTTTCGTACATTCTACACTTGTGAATGGCCTAAAAATACATAAATGAAGAAAGCACATTTCAAGTTAACGAGAACTGACAACTGTGTTACTCGGAAAACAGAAATAGTTCATTTTAGGTCTCAAATTTTGCTAAATCTTTCTGTCGGGATGTTTCAGAAACATATAAATCTGCCAACGCAGGCTAGGAAGACAGAAAAAAACGAAAGATATGCCTTGATTGTATATAAAATCTAAACAAGATAACAAACATTTATAATTATAGTCAAGCGATTACCAGGCGATATGTTTTCAACATTAATCGAGTTCATTCTATCCAATCGAGTTTACTCTAGAGGGCATCTTTTGTAATGATTGGCTTCAAAGAAATAAGTACATCATTAGAAACAAAAATGATGCCATATGTTTGGTAAGTAACTGGATGTAATCAAAAGTGGTCACGTTAGAGGTGGTAACAATAGTAGTAAATTGGTGCAGACACGTAATTTGTGGTTTTCAGAGCATTAGATATTAGTTATTATGCCCATCTTGAAGCCATTTGGGTGACTTAAAGCAATACTAGGCTGTGCAGAAGAGCCGGAGGGTTTCAGCTGGAGCCGGAACCAGAGTCGGACCCGGAAAAAAATCCCCAGCTCCGGCTCCAGCTCTAGATTTGTTTAAACTTTTTAGTGCTCTACACAGTTTGTGACTTAATTAAAGAGATAGTTATATATTTTCTTTTCAACTCTCTAAATATTTTGCTAAAGCATCCTTTTAGCAATGTTTCCTCTTATTCTTCGCCCGTCTGCCTTACCTCCGACGGAGCTCAAGCTCACTCATCTGAAATTAAGCTGAGCAGACTGAATTTGGCGTAGGGGATTGCTTTACACGCAAGGTGATTCCTCCACTAAAATGGTGTTCACCAACTGACTTCGGGAGTCCTCGACTGTTATAACTGTCAGAGTAGAACAGCTATGGACAGATGATGAGGTACTTCAAGTACTTCTGTACCTCAGCTCTTTTGAGGGGCCTATCCAACTCCCTTGTGGTGTGCTTTTGTAGTCTCTTATAATATCATGATGCACACCAGAGCCTTGAAAATTTGCGACATTGCGCTAAAATCTGACACTTGTTTTCTAACAACAGTTTACCGAAAAGCTACTTTTACTGGTCAGTACATTCGTTGGGATTCTTTTTGT
>JANTCA010047578.1:0-18514 GCA_024741275.1 Chironex yamaguchii
GTTTTACAAGAAACATATTCCTATGATGGCACTTGAGACAAGTTCAATACCTTTATTAAGTAAAGTCTCATTGTTGCTTTTGCAATGGCTACTTATTTCTCTCTCTCAATATTTGTATATAGTCTACTCAAAAGGCCAAATTGAAAAATTAAATAACCCTACTTTTCTTGGAAGAAGAGACTAGGCGATAGAAGAAATTATTGAAAGCCAAACAATTGCATGTATTGGCATTTGTGTGGAGAGAGCAATACAGTTTTCAGGAAAATTGGAAAAAAGGTCCCCCTTGTTTGACATATATTGGAGAATCAAAATGGGCAATGTGTTGTTTACTGTGCAATTTTATGCCACCATTAATACAAACAAATACAGCAAAGCAGCAATGACTTCTTCATTAATTACAGATGGAAGAGACTAATATGGGCAATTAATATTCATGTTATTGAAAATTTTATCAAGCTTGGCCTTGCTTTCAACTTAAAAGGAAAACAAGACAATTTTATTTTTCAATTTCTCATCTGTTTAGTACTACCATCTATACTTATGTGGTGGTTAAATACTTATAAATGATCTTGTTTGCTATAAATTCAGCATTGAAGATTTTCCTTCAGTTTCAATGAATCAGAAGTGATTTTACATAATGCTTAAATTAATGATCAATTAACAACCTTAGAATCGAGGAACAATCCAGCAAACCTTAAAAAGATATCAATATTTATTTGAAGTAAGTGAAACAAAGTTGGAAACTAGTCATACCTTCTCAGTCTATATTTTTCACCAGATTCACAGGTCACCTCACACAAAACAGAATCTGGCTGTAACCATTGTGCTCCTTTCTTTCCTTTACCTGATAACTTGTTTTCTAGGCGATTAATCTTTTCACTTGGCTTAAAGTTCACCTCTATCACTGATTTACTTGCAAATAACTTGTGTGACTTGGGAACGGTAATGATGCAGATCCTGACATAAAAGAAAACGGAATATCAGCTGCTACTGTCAAAATCTTTGGGTAGAAATAAAAGTGGCATGTAGCTCGTAACTTCTATTCTGTATGACATATTTAACAGACCTTTACTTTAATCTGTGTAATGTTTTAAAAATGACAGGTGCTTTACAAAGAAGAGAATCATAGTCGTGGCCACTGGAATCCAAAGACACTTGTTACATATGTATTGGGAATGAGTTTCATAGCTTTTTGCATTGAGAAACAGTACAAATAATCTATGTGTGACGAAAATTTACAAGAGCCAAATATCATCCTCTTTTGCATCTTACATCAAATTTTCTGTACTTATTTAATGAACCAACAGGTGGGAAAGTAAATAATTTTCCCAAAGATTTAATAGGCAATTATCAAATCATAAATTTGTGACAGACACGTCCTTTGGATTTGTTGTTAATGTGTTTCACAACCTGCATAGTAGCAAAGATCCATCCATACCTGTTAGAGTGCAGTAATACACACTGATCTTCTTGAGCTTTTCCGATTATATCTGTGGAAAACAAAACCAACTTTAATATCATGTAAGCAAGACATCACACAAGAGCACATCAAAGTAAGACGACAGTAACATTCCTTAAATTCCAGTTATGAAAGCAGTGCACTAGCCAGCATATCTATACCAGAAATTTGGCATGTATCTTTGACTTCCACTCCCCTAAACAAACAGTGACGAAACGTAAAGGTCAGTTATGACGATTTCTCTTACACATTGGGCAAGCAAAAATTTGAATAGTACTAGCTGTTGCCCCTTTCACATACCATGCGAGACTATATCTAAAACATGAAGGATATGGAGTAGGGCAGTGTTGGCTTACTATGTAAATAGCTAATACATTCTTCTCAAAAAAGACTAGGCACACTCACCCAAAGGATTTTCATGATAAATACAGAAATAAGTACATAGGCGTCGATGTCATTAAAATGGTACGGGAGCTGTTTTCTGTTCCTCCATATCAATGTTTCGTCATTTGTAATTGTAAATTCACGAAAAGACCTCATACTCATAGTTGAATATGCTTATGCATTGCAAAACACTGTTTTGGATATTACCCGATGTAATAAAAACCCTAGAAAATACAAGATAGTGTAAATACGGTAGGCCTACTAATCGTACCAGGTTTGAAGTACTTGGTAAAATATCTCTCAACTATTGTAGGATAAACGCGTTTCATGGCAGGATCAGACGTATGAGAAATAAAAACTTTCGTGTGTAACTGTTCCGGGTAATTAGTTCATTGATATCAACCAAAGGGTCGTATTACTCCATAACTTTATCCGATAATAATTGCTCTTCTTGTGGCCGTAAAATTTAGACCGCCATTCGTGTGTAGCATTAAATCCTGCATGTGTAGGTGAACTAATCTCGTTCTGATGTTTCAAAAGTCATTAGGAAAGTTTTATTGTAAATATCGTGGCTCACATGTACCAGCATTCGTGTTGGCATCCTGAAAACCCAAATAAGATGCCATTCATAACTGGCGTAATATTTTGGTAATGTATTGCTAATCTGGTAGATCAATTTTTCCGTGGTATCCTGTTAAAGGTAAGAGTTTGGAAAAACAATATATTTTATTTGAAGTCCCAATTTGAGTATTAACTTTGCAGTGTTTTAATGTGTTTATAATCTGGGCATCTGCAAGACTATACTATACTCTTGAAAATTCTTCAGTTTATGATTCAGAGGAAGGCATAGATATAGGAGTTTTATCGTCTCATGAGTCGTAAGCTTTTTCTGAGCTAGGTTTTAAGAGATGCCAAGGCATGGGAGAACAATTCCACACCATTCCCAGTAAGGTCTGAGATCGCTATGGTAACAAAGAGTACTTCTTTATGGAGAAGCAGTACTACCGATCACGTTAAACGAACTGAGAGAAGTTGACTTAAGTGATCAGATCAAGTCAACTGTCTCACGTGTGTCTCAAGGTTGAAGTCAGAAGTGTATGAATGGTTCACGGAGTGGCACAATCAAGTAACCACAAGCACTGGCAACAAATTCAATTGACAACAGTGATGAATATGTGAACAAAGCCATCTGTAAAGTTAAGGGGATACATCACGAAGTGACGATGATCTACATAACTCAGCATGATGGTATTGCTGAATGTATGAATACAACACTACAAGCAATGAGCTTAGCAATGTTGCAACATGCAACAAATATTGTAAATATCTCACTGAAGTTGTCACAACTGCAGCCTGTGTGCGCAGTCATCTCCTGGTGAAGATTTATGATGAATATCATTCTCCATACAAATGCTGGTATGGACGTATCCCTTCAGTGAAAGATTTACATGTTTGGGGATGTGATGCATATGTATTGAAGACCTGCACACCAAAGTTTGAAGCAAAGACAGAAAAATGTGTGCTTGTTGGATATGCACAGAATGCTTAAGGCCATTGACTGTTAGATGCAGCCACAAAGAAAATTGTGATCAGTGGTGATGTGACCTTTGCTGAAGGCAGTTTTTTGCTTGACAAGCCCACTGTGGCAGATAATGCTGACCCACCTATTCCGTTGCCTCAGATCAGAGGGAGATTTTCCACTGAAGGGATTGCTCAAGAACCACAGGAGTCAGTCATCAAACCAGAAAAGCCAAGTGTAGAACAAGTACCTCCAGTATCATTAGTGAGGACACCTCCTCTGTCAATTAGAGACACCACAAGGAAACCAACGCTATGAGCAGAAATAGAAGAGCACCAAAGCACTGTGTTGACTGGATGGGTGCAGAAGTAATTGATAATCTTCACTATGTGAGCAACAACTTAAAGGAAGACTTAATTTAGTTACTGTCTACTGAATGTGAAGATGTCAATTACTTGTTACTTGTTGCTGAACTACCAGAAACCAGAACAGACCTGAGAAGCATGAATGGAAAAAGGTCACAGATCGTGAGTCATTGCAAGACATGCAGAGTTTGGAATTAGTTGAAAGACTGCCAAATCGAAAAGGCTCCAAATGGGTGTTTCATAAGAAATACAAAGACAGAAGTTTGGATAAGTCGTAAGCTCATCTGGTGGCTCAACGATTTAGTCAGATTCCTGGCTTTCAGTGTTTCGGGACCTTTAGTCTAACTTTTCATATTGGTACTTTACGGACAGTTTTGGCATTTGCAGTTTCTCAGAACCTCATCATACATCAGATGGATGTAGAAACTGCATTTCATAATGGCATTGTAAGAGAAGACATCTACATGCAGCAACCCCAGGATATGAGAAACCTGGAGAAGAAGATAAAATTTGTCATCTCAAATGCTCATTGTATGGGATTAAACAAGCATTCCGATGGTGGAACAAATTGCTTATGCAGTACTTTAAGTTAATCAAGTTCAAATAGTGTTTGTAAGAAATGTGCATCTTCATTCCTCTGAAACCATGCAGTTTCATCTTGGTTTATGTGGACAACCTCATGTTGATTACAGAAAGTGAAAGCCTCCCTGTTGGACTGATTTAAAATGGTAGATATGGGTAGACTCCATTACTTTCTCGGAATTGCTGTACAAAGAAATGAAGATGGAGTACTGACCCTTAATAAGATCAATTACGTAAATGAATTGTTCGACAAGTTCCAGATTACAAAACAACAAAGAGTCGTAACTCTTGCTGACCCAATGGTAAAACTTCAGAAAGAAGATGGAAGTGAGTTGTGTGACCAGAAATGTGACATGTCCAGTGGTGGAAGCTTGCTGTATGTGGCTCTTGGCACAAGACCTGACATACAATGTGCAATGGATCTTTGTGCAAAGTTTTTGGCTGCACCAACAA
The DNA here is from genome assembly GCA_024741275.1 of Chironex yamaguchii. Taxonomy (NCBI): domain Eukaryota; kingdom Metazoa; phylum Cnidaria; class Cubozoa; order Chirodropida; family Chirodropidae; genus Chironex; species Chironex yamaguchii. The sequence continues at coordinate 4,763 of JANTCA010047578.1, forward strand.
AGGCACACTGGATGCTTTATTACATATCATTTGGTATCTACATGATAGGAAGGAACTTGGAATTAAATACTGGCCTTCCAAGTTTGATCTCATTGGATACAGTGACGCATCATATCATGCAGATCAAGATGATGCAGGATCGACAAGGGGATATGTATTCTTTCTCAACAATGGACCTATCTCTTGGTCGAGTATCAAACAGAAGCCTGTGGCTACTTCGACCTCAAATGCTGAATATGTAGCTATGAGTCAAGCAGGACATGAAGCTTTGTTTCTAGAACATCTGCCAAATGCAGGAGTTGACATTCTCTCGGGATTAGAATAATTTTTGTTTGTACATACTTCTAAGGACTGTTGGTAGCACAATGTGGCACCTTTTTGTTCTTATTTATATTTTTTGAATTTAACTGTATAGCCACATAGGGATAGGGATATAAACTAAAGCAACCTAAAGCATTGGCAAATATTTACTATATTCCTGCAACTTTGATTTTGTGGGAAGATTATTCTAGGAGTGCTAGAGACAGCTGTGGCATAGTGGTTAGTGGTGTTGGCTTTCAGTCCGAAAGTCAGGGTTCAAACCCAGCTATCAGTGGTGACAGGAAAGGCATCCAACCTTAAATGTCTCATGCTAAACTGAAGACCTCACATGGTGACGCACCATCAAAGCCCCAAGGGAAAAATTGATGTGAAGATAAAAAAACAAATTATGGTAGGAGTGCTAACTAGAGCACACCTGAAGTGTAGTGGCATGTGTTGGCACATTACCTCTCTTTGCAAAATGTTAATGTCACTAAGATGGATCTATATAGGAACATGAAATTTAATTTAAATGTAATTGAAATTTGCTGCATTTAATTCTGAATAAAAATGCCAAGATTTTATGTGAAACAGATACATGCAAAAAAATTTTGATTTTCACAAAAATTTGAAATAAGTATACATGGGAAACAATGTTTTCACCACAATTTAAGTTATATGAATGAGGTGGTTCAAGATACGACAAGGCACGCGGCAGGGCTGTAATATCTCACCAACAGAGTTTAACCTGTATGTTGAGGACATCATGAGGAGAACCCTGGAGACTACTGAACACGGACTGGTTGTTGGAGGGAGGAGCATGACAAACATCCATTATGCAGATGACACTACCCTAATGGCAACTACAGCAGCTGGTATTAAAGAACTGTTTGCTGACCTTGTTCAAAACTGCAAAGCCTTTAATGTGACTATTAATGCCAAGCAAAGAAAGATGATGGTAGTCAGGAGAAATGAGACAAAAATTATGCTGCAAATGGATGGAGAGGAAGTGGAACAAGTCCAACAGTTCAAATTCTTGGGCTCAGTCAAATCATCAAATGGGGAAATCAAGAAGAGGATCAGGATGACCAAGGACAAAGTTGCAAAATTGAACTCCACCTGGAAGTCAAGGTACATCAATATGCACTTGAAGATACGTCTGATTAGGGTACTTGTATGGTCTGTGTTCCTGTATGGCACAGAAATTTGGACCATCAAGAATAGCACTGCAAACAGAATACGTTCCTTTGAGATATGGTGCTGGAGGAAAATGCTTGGTGTCCTTTGGTGGGAGCATCGTATGCACACCTCTGTTCTACAAGGTCTGGGCCTCAAGCGAGCACTGATAAGTACAGTTGCACATCTGAAGTTACAATATTTAGGACATGCTGTCTGTGGAAGTGCTGGAGAACTGACATTGACTGTGATGGAGTGAGGGTTGGAAGGCACAAGATCAAGAGGTGCACCAAAAAGAGCTGGTTGGACAACTTACATGAATGGAATGGAGAATCATACCGACAGTGCAAAAAGCTGGCACAAAATAGAGTAAGGTGGTGGAAACTCTTGTTTCTTGAAACTCTAAAAACCCAAAAGCCATCTGCCACAGAACCTCAGAGAGGAACGCATAATAGTAGTAGTAGAATTAGGTGGAGAAATGAAACTTTGATGTGTATTTAAGTTGATTCTTAATATTCTATTCAAACAGGTTCAAGTTACTTAAGTAAGAACAATTAGAATCATAAAAGTAAGGTTAATATTAAACTGTGATTAAATGAATAATGATGCATTCTCCCTTGGTCTTTTGTGACATCATGAGGTGCCTGTTCGATAATAAGAATGCTGAATTCTCCTGTTGTTGAATATGAGCCGGATACACAAAAGCACAAATTTGCCAGCAAACACAAATTTAAAACAGCATAATTTTTCCCGTAGCTGACCAGATTTGACTGTTAATTCCTTTCCAAAGATACCTTTGCAAACTCTTCCCCATTTGCTCACATTATCCCAATACCTTGGACGAAACCAAGTCATGTTTCTTAATATATTTTGATAAAATGAATCAGAACACTCATCGATCGATGGAATAAGTAATTCTCCAACTTTTTTCAATATCCCTAGTCAGGGGTGGTGTGCTACATTATTAGTAAAATTGAGAGTAGACTCAATTTCATACAGGAGCATATGCAACTCATCAAATCCAAGTTTTGCATTTGCATGTCTTTTCTCAAATATCTTTCACACTTTTGAAAATTCTTTCCCAAAATCCACCCCACCATCCACCTTGTTCTATGTTGAATATCCACTTTATTTATGTTCTAATGCATATTCTTGCACTGCTTTGCTGCACACACACTTAAACATCCTGGTCACATCTATGGCAGCTTTGACCAATGTTTTTCCATTGTCAGAAGCAACTACAGATGGCATTCCTCTGTGGGAGCAGAAACATCGGAAACAATGCAAAAAGGATTCGTGTAGATGCTCAAGTAAATATGCAGATGCACGTCTTTAAATGACTAATCCACTTCTTGTCAGTCATGGAGGTATAAGTAAGCAGTGTCCCCACAAAATTTACACCAACAATCAAAACAAGGGGTGTGATTTTGTTGCCCTAAAGTCAGGTAATGGATGGGGGCTAGGAGTGCTAAATGGTTTGCCTTGAAGATATTTGCAAAGGAGATAGTTATGGTGGACTGATTTTACAAGTTGTTGCCCTTGAGAAATCCAGTTGTTCCTGGAGGTGGCTCAGTGTTTCTTGAACTCCATTATGCATGACTTGGCATGGCAATGTGACACTATGAGACTGAAAATGTGATGTGAGCGAGGTAATAGGACTGGATGAGTGATATAAAATGAGAGATTAGCATTTTGAATTCTACTACCACATCTAATTAATTAATTAATTAACTACCGTCAGTGTCAAGAGATGAGCCTAGTTGTGCACGTTTTGCTGACTTTAGACGCTTCCCTTTACCCAAGGCTTCAAATTCATTAAAAAAGAACTTTTGTCGAAGAATGTTTAGCCAAAGCGTTTTAGCTCTATTAAACTCATTCATTGTCAGATTCGAGTACGCTGCCTCCTTGCATTGTAACATGTTGATGAATCTTAGGACATAGCTTCTCACTCTTATGAGTTTTGGCCAACTACTATACTTGGTAGGGCATAGTATTGCTTCCAGATTGGGCCTAAGGCCTAGATTAACCATTAAAGTAACGACTTTCGTTGTTTCCTTGGCACATTCCTCGGGTATGGACTCTCCCATTGGAACTTTTGGCCATAATGTAATATCCTTCTTTAGCCAAGCAGGTCCCTCCCACAAAGAGTAGAAGAACAGAGTTTCTCTCCACTGATACCATGAGATGGCAGGTCAGCAGGATTGCATAATGAATGGAGAGGTTAAAGAGTAGATTTCTCCAACCTGTGCTGGACAAATTGCTTCTACTAGGCAGCTTCTTGGCTAATCCACCATAAGACATTCATAGAGTCAGTCCTACAGTGTTCCTTATTGACTGAAAATGACTCTGAGGCAGAACTTACAGATAGTCAACAATTGAGCGGCAATGACTGCTCCCATCAACTCTAAACAAGGGATAGTGACAGGAGTCAAGGGAGAGACCCAGGACTTCGAAGCAACAAGGCTCACGTCGACATGGTAAGAGAACTGCATCCACGTATAAACAGCAGCACCATAACTTCTAAGACAGGCATCGGAAAAGGCATGAAGTTGTATGTCAGTACACTCATTAAGACAGAAATTGAGGTCAAGTAAAAACATGGGATAGAAAGGCAGGCAAGAGATTGCATACTGTGAAGCCTGGCATGCCATTTATTGTAAAGTGTTTTGGGGATGGGCTCGTCCCATTCTGACTTGGCAATACATATGTCCTGAAGTAGAACCTTTCCAGAGACAACACAAAAGGAAACAAGGCTAAGAGGATAAAAAACACTACCCATTAAAATGTGTCTTTTGGTTACATTTTGTCGAGGTATGACACAGATAGCTTCTTATAAGGGCAAGGAAAAGGTGTCATTCTGAGTGTCCCTACAGTGAGGCTACATCAGGAAATGCTAGCAGATATCCCTTCAAATGATGCTGGAGGACAGCATTAAAAAGAAATGGACTTGGGCTAAGGCCAAACAACAGTGATCTAAATCTCATAAATCTCTCCTGCGATTTTCTTTGTCATGCCATACAAATTGTGTGGCATCTCTGTCTTCAGCTATTATGATTTGCAGAAAAGGTTGATGAGGAGATAATGGATGTTTCCTTGGGAGGCAAGAAGATAATGAACACTTAAACCTGGTAAGCCTCTTGTGGCACACGTCTTTGTTATCAGGTAGCTTGGAGTAAATATTTGGTTTTCATTGGAGGTGACAATATACCTTGAGTCCTTCTGACTAAAATCTAAATTGGATTCAGAATGTGCCTTGACAGATCAATTATCCTCATCAACATTAATACCAATAGTATCACTTTCTCAGAATGCAGAAGCCTTGTCCTCCAGGGTAGGTTGTTTCACAGCCCTTTCTATGATTAGAGACAGACAAACATGGTGATGAAATGAAACTCCCTTGGCATGGTCACTAAACCAGACAAAAGATGACCTGGCTTTGATGCCATTGCAACAGGTCCAGTTGAACTGTGAACAACTTCACCTGTAACGAAATCCTAGTAGTGGTCACACCCAATTAGTTTGTCTATTTTATAAATTTTGTTTCAAGCCTTGTGTCATAACTTCAGGGTCTGCTATTGTTAAGATTTGGGAATGAGGATAAATGAGTGTCAGTACTCAAAACATGATCTGGTATGATCTCCTTTTTAAGCACAGGCTGTATAAAAATTTAAAACTTCACAGGTTTTACTAACACAACCATCAACACAGACATCAACACAGTCAGTTCGAATTGCTTTAAGATTACGTTCTGTCTGCAACACTGTTTTTGCTGTTTTATAATTGCTAAACTGGGACTAACATCGCTGTAAACACTACAATCAGAAGTGGTTTAACAATTTTGTCAGGTGAAAAGGTGATAAGTACCCCAAAGAAAATCATAATGTTGGATTCTCTTGGAAAAGGGTTTTATTATGGGGCACCAAGTACAACGGATGGACATTTTACATAACCATTGTGGGATGGTGCTGTTATGTAATATGTTACAAACTTTGAAGAAGATGAAGGAATGAGTAGTAAAAATATATTATAGACCTTTTCGGTTCCCCTTAACAACCACACTTAGCAACAAGTTGAAGGGGCAAACAAAGCCGATCGCGACATTAAAACTTTAAGTTTTAGTGTGAGGGAAGGTTAGTTCCTGGTTATTTTTGAAGTTGTTTTTATTTGAAAATGTCAAAAAGCCGTATAGCCAACGGATACAGCAATCATGGATTGATTGGGAAAACTTTAAGCTTCTTCATAAGGTCCATTTGCTTTCGACGTTTGGTGTGGTTTTGAATACAGGGTCAAAAGAAAATACAATAAGGGCACTAACAACTGTAAGAAGATAGATAGCCTAAAAAAATCACACGGCGAAACAAATCTACTCAACAATACGTGATCCCTACACTTACAGATTGCTATTTATTCATAAGATGCTTCCCCTAATGAAGATTCTTCACTCCTGTAGTCTACAGTACCACTGAAATTGAAGTTGAAGTGGACAGTCATGAAGACTGACTACTTGAAGCAAAAAAAAGAATACCTTAGAGCCAAGATCATGTGTCTAGAGCAGCATCTTAGTAACTTTACATCAAACACTTGACTCTGTCGAGGTTAGGTATTTGTGTTGCGAACACACACCGACCTTACTGCCTGAGATGGCAAGTATACTTCAGAAGACAGTAATTTTGTAAAAAGGAAGGACCCTTAAGTTTCTCTAAATATCTTCCCTGTGCTTCTCCCCACTTATTAATGTATTTAGATGGCATTCTACAACGTACAAGACCTTAAAAACACAAAAATAATACCAAAACAAGACCATGCTCCATAGGAAACGCTGTTGACGGACCTCATTGTTTGCCCCTTCGTTGGATCGTTGCCATTGACAACAGGCCATGTGACGTAACACCGAAAAGGTCTATAGAATGCAAATCATTTTGGATCCATCTTGGTTTCTTCAGAGACTTGATAATGTGTTTTAAATTTGAGCTCATTTAGATGTAGACTCTTACCCAGAGTATAATATTCATCAGCTTTTTTCTGCCCCAAACCTCAAAATACTCACTTTGGCACCACATGCATATTTTGTAGGTTGCCAGGAAAGTGCCTTATATTCCGTAAAAGACTGTTTGACAAGTTGTTCCATTTGTCATACATTTTTGAACAACTCTAATCTGAGCTGAGCATCTGTCAGTTTTTACACCTTCATTTATGCTCTGCCATGACAAAGCTGTGATGCAGATCACCAGGAATGCTTCTTCACTTCTTGGATTTTCCATGGCACCACCTATTTGACAAAATGAAATAATACTGTTGTAAAACATTTGCAGTGTAATTTACCTGCATTTTTTTAGTACTCCTTTGCAAGAAGAGCTAATTGGTACCTTTGGATTATCAATCATCCAGTAAGTGTTATTAAACATGAGCTCGTTAATAGCAGATAAGGAAGAAACATTTTTGATGAAAACAAAGCACCTTAAAGAATGCCTTGAGAAGTATGAAGAACGTTTTGGATTAAATGATGAGGAAGCCAAAGGAGCAAAATGTAAGTAGATGTAAGATGTAATTTGTATACTCTAAATAAAGTTTATGATTTGTTCATCTAAGTGCAAACAACTAAGTAACATGGCATGTATTGTCTAATATTTTAATGAAATATGTTTTTTCAATATTGTAAACTATAACTGATGCAAACTGTCAAAAACAGTTCGTTCCAGATAGGTTTGTAGTTCTGTTAATTTGCATGAAACTATAGTGCAGGTTTCAGAATGGTGCAGCTACAGGCAAGCATTTTCAGGGAAAGATGTAGTTGTTACATGTGTACTATAATTGATGTTCCTTTTCAATTTAGAGCAAAGCATGTATGGAAAATTGGCAAGTATCTGAAGCCATAAGCCATGAACAATTTACTGTAGCAAAAAAATCCACAATTATTTGCCTGACCGGAAAACGTGATTGTGACCATTATGACCCAGTTTTAATGTAGTTGACTCATGTTCAATAACTGAAAATTAGTTTCTAATGCAACATTATTGCAGTATAACGTTTATGTTGATTGTGTAGACAATGCTGGGATCTTGTTCTTCTTTCTCTTTCAACTTTATCTGAATGTCAGAGGTAGAAACCTCGACCACCTATAGAGTGGAAAAGTGTGAAGTTAAACATCTATTTTTAGATTTTATAAATTATAATGGAGGAGTCTCAAAGAACAATAGATCATCAAATTTATGAAATCTCATTCCAATATGATGAAACTTTCCTGAGATACGAGGGTGTAAGTTAATACCCCTAACATGCTAAGGCAATTTTTTGTAGAAAGTGAGTGCTCTTTTCTCTTTCTGTTGTATTAGTTTACATGATTTGTTAGACTGAATGTTGAGAAATATTTAGAAATTTTATTTATTGTTGATTACTATTGATTCCGTTTCGTCCATTAGTCCTATTCTAGTCACACAAGATAGATTTTCCTCTTTTACTCCTTGCAGTACATCAATATTGTGCAATCAATATTGACTGGGAGGCATCATTTATAAAGGAAACTTTACAACTGTTGAAGGCAAAAGCTGAACAGCTTGTGCCATGGACATCAAGTTTACAAAGTGTCTTGAAAAGTATTCAGGTAAAACATAGGTAGATTTACAGTTTTGAATACTGGCTTCCTCTTGTAAATATGACTTTTGCCAGTGAATTTCAGGGTGAACAATATCAGGGTCAATCAAGCATCTAAACAATGTCTTTGTAAGATTTTTACAGGCCAGTGATGGATCATGTGCCTTGTTATGACTTTTTTCTAAGCATTTTTCGGATAGGCAAATAGTATCGTCACGCTGGAAGTGTGAAGAAAGTGATATGCTGCACATAGAGGTGGGCACCCTGCACTTTACACAGAGTGGTGTTGCTACAACAATACAAAAATGTGAGCTGCATTAAAGATGCTACAAAATTCTTTTGAGAAAAATTGTTCCCATATGTAGCAGCTTTAATATGTTTGAAGTTGTTCTTTTTAATATTAATAAATGAGAAAGTAACTGCAAATCCGTTTACATCATTAGATCATTCGGAATTATTTGTTTTTTCAAAAGGTATAGCAATTAATGGCTCAATTGACATCTATATACAGATCATTAACTGATACACTAATCATCAACTTCACACCTCACTAGACAACTATGTCGTTAGCAGCTAACGTATGCAGAGAACTTCGTTAATCACCAACTTTGAGAGCACAATAGACTAGCAATACCTTGTCAAAGACTTCGTTATCTTATTAGGTGTAAAAAAGTGATGTTTTGCACACGAAATGTTCATTGATACTTTGAGAAATTAGACCTTTTCTTTTTATCCTGTTGTTGCAGCTCCATCCATATTTGTTTTTATCAACTTGTCTGCTTAGAGTAAACTTGCCCATTCCAACATTAGCTATTTTCTGTCATAATTTGTTGCTATGTATAATCAACGAAGTATCCCAAAGACCAAGACAATATGTAGGCCTATGCGTTGACAAACCTTGTCCCATGGCATGCATATGGTCTTGCATGATTCATTTCAAGCATTTGCACTGCCAATTGTGTTAACTAAAATCAAACTCTAGGAGCCTTACCTGTATATTCTATTGGTCATTTCAAGAGTCATTTTGTTCTTACTGATTTGAATCATAGGATAGGTAGCAGTGAGAGGACAATTGTGCTTTTTGTTATTCTTGTGTCATGCTTGAGTGCATGCGTACACGAGATATAACATGCTTCACTACGTACTTTGTGTCAATGCCGTTTTTGTATGTAAAAAGGCAAAGTTGTAACATATAGAGAAATTGTATTTTCCACGAACCGCATTTGACAACATCAAGTGATGCTTGCACGACCGCTGCCATCTCTTGAACTTGGACCCACCTGTTCCTCTCCCAACCCTCCTCCCTTCTTATACTTGACTTTGGACCCGGCAATCGAAGAGCTGAGATAAGAACTGTATCTTCTGTACGTCAATCATTGTAAGGGTTTTTTTACTTATTTGAATCACAGGATAGGCAGCAGCAAGAGGACAATTTTGCCCCTCTTCAGTCATGCCTGAGTGAATGCATACACGAGATAAGAAATGCATCCCAAGGTACTTGTCACAATTTGATGCCATTTTTATACATCAAACGTCAAAGTGGTATCATCTTTTAATGGGTTATTGGGGTAGGAACAAAAATGCAATGGATGTATTTGTTTTAACGTCTTACGATTCTTTTTAATTACAGTTTACTATTCTCCATGGAAGGCATATTGTGAGGCTGTTGTCTCTTATGTGTCATGGCCAAGTTTTCATAGTCAAAAGAGGCAGCCAGAAAATTGAATTTTGTATTTAAATTATATTTAAACACAAAATTCCATTTAGATATTATCATTTTACTTTAGAAAGTCTGCTATCCAAAGCAACTAAAGCATTTATTTATTTACAAGGTACCTTCCTGGACACACTGTTTACCCCCAGAAAGGCAGTAGTTTCCTTAACCACTGCAGTCGTCTGTCATCAAGAAGATTAGAGGGTGACATTTGAATATATAAACCTTATGACTCGATTTTCTCTTTATTTTACTTATAAAACAACTGGGCTATATTAAACACAGTTCTCAGGCAGAAGCTTTTATAAAATTAGATGTGTGATATTCATTGTTCTCGTACCGTTCCTGGCTTAATCCGGCGGACTCCCGTAAACAAACTTTTGATACTGTCTTGTTTTCTTTTCTCTGCAGATTTGTCACTTAAGGCTGTCGTCAAGAAGCTAGAGTCAATCACAAACGACGTTGGGTATGCAGGAGAAAATTATTCTTCACTTTTTCATTTTTCTCTAAGTGTTTATTGTTTGTTTTTGACTTTTGCTCTTGATGTTTTATGACATTGGTTATCGTTGCATACAATAATTTTCTAAGTATTGTTATGTCAGAATATCATTGCTTGCCTTATCACCAGTATGCCTTGGTGTTTAAGCACAAAATCGTCAGGGATAAACATGCATGTCTGATTGAGATACAAATTCTTCCTGGGTCAGGACTCAAATTGTGAAAAAATATTGTTTAGCACTATTTATTCTACAGTTTGATTCTGATTAGCAACTGTAAATTCCGACTAGCATTTTTCAAGATGGCCTAAAGATTGTTTAAAGGGGAAAAATTGCTTTAAATGAGCTTCAGCTTTTGAAAACCTTTATATCGCAATTTTTGACTCGCTCAGACTAGTGCATCGCACTAGTTCATTTTTCATAGCATTTTGTGATGCGATAATGCTGACTTCGAGCCTCGAAAGTGAGGTCTTCTATGCTGTTCCTCGTCCTCCACGCAACCCTATACATAGCCACCTCGTTGGTAACATAGTATACTTTAATCTCCTTTAGACAGTTGGTTTCGTTTTCTATCTGACCTTTGTCGTATATCTAGTAGAAACCCACAGTATTGGTTACATTGTGTGGCTATTTTGACCCTCATGTTTTGCTTTCATTACCCATAGAACAAAGGTCATCAAAGTGCTTCTTCTTTGTAATCATGAAACAAATAACAAATTTGCTAGTTTGATGTTTGCTTTGCAAATACCTTTAACTCCTAGGTTACGATTTGATAGTGCTGGTCATACTGGAACGGACTACTTTATCAGCTCAGATATGTTTTATGTTGAGGTAAGGTTTATTGTGTGAATGTGACACGAATTTCTTGTCAACGGCAAATTGTGTTCTGGTAAAAGGTTGCCATGACACAGTTATGGGATGTGGACATTGTACAAGTGCAAGTACAATGAACAGGGGTGGAAACAGCAACTGGCAGCACCACGAGCGGGTGGTCAGGGCGGTTACCAGGGGGCCCGGGGCCCGCAAGGAATAAAGCATGAAGTCAGCCTTGATTTGGTTTTGATTTGTTATGTTAAAGTTTACTATTATCTGTTGGAAGCTTAAATGAATTAGTGAGATTTACGACAGCATTTCCACTTAACATTTAGATTTTCAACCTTGTATATGGGGCGTTTCTGTAGGAGAGCTTGGCTCAATGTTAAAAGAGTGTGGTCTAAAACATATCTCCCTAGATGGACCTGTTCAGAGGGCCGTCCTGGGGTCGAGGCCGTCTTTTTGACAGCCCTGACGACTGCTAAGAGATCTTTTGAGGTATTGTTAAAGTAAAAGTCCTGGGACAGTAGCTCCGCGATTTGTCTTGTTGTGACATCCTCTTCCTGATTCAACAATTTGATAACAGAATAACCGCTGTACTTCGCTGTCATCACGGGCATTCGCGTGTTGTTATAGTAGAGTTTAAAGGGCACCATAACAATTTCACTGCACCTCGTTCTGAAGTATTATATTAAGAAATTTATGCATGATTACAAACGTATTAGTCTAATAACGCTAATTATACCATCACCACTCTTAGGCAGAAACATTTGTGCTGGGAGGAAAAGTTGTATCCATGGAAAGAAGTGAGAGCGATCTTGATTAACATGCGCCAACCATGTACATACATTCTGGCGATTGATTGGTTCAATGGTACAATAATTTAGCCAGTGTTGAAAAGCTGACCAGCTTTTCCAAAAGTGGTGTTGTGCTGGTTGAGTTGGCTGAAAGTTGAACCAGAGAAGGGAAACTAGATTCGATACTAACTTGTTTATCGAGAACATTTGACAATAGAAGTATATATTCTTTTATTTACTGATTGCAGTCAGAAAAACAGACGCTGCAAGGTCGATGATTGAAGACCTAATTCAATATTTTGAGTGATTTAAAACTTTGTGTTGGATTCGACTTTAAATGGAAACAATGTTTCGTTGGTTCGCATAGCAGGCAGAGTTTAGGCAGCTTCCTTCAAGAAATGGAAACGTGCAGAAAATTCTTGATATAATTGGTGCCATTTGTGCCAAGAATTCGCAAATATTTTTGTAGAAGTGGCAGTTCGTAAGGATCCATAGATTGATATAATATGATATAGATGATGCCCTTACCTTTTGCTTAAAAGTGTGGTAATTTTATCCGTATGTCAGCCGTGGATGTTTTTGCTTTCCAAATGATTTTGAGCATGATTTTATTGGGGGAGGGAGGGGGTTCATTGCGGTGAAAATTGCGGGTAAGCTCTATGTATGTGCAATTTCTTGAATTAGAAGAAGGTACTCGGATGCTGTAGGTCAGATTACTTCATTTAAATATTTTTAGCACACCCTGAGAAATTCTTTGTAAAATAATTCGAGAGAGACATAGGCTATAGTCCTTACTCTGTAGTTAAGTATTAAATAATAGCCATGAGAATTACAGGTGCCCAGTTTGTCATTTTCTTCTAATTTCCAGTGATTTGTTTTGCTTTTGGTAGGTTCAGCTAGATACATCTGGCAACGTCATCGATGTCAAGGTTCAGTCTCATTCCGGTGATCCTAAGGTAAGATGACAATGGACTCACCAATTACAGGCTTTCTTTTTAATGTAGACTGGTGTTGAATGGCGTTAAAATAATTTCCTTGCCCTAAGCATTCCTTGATATGAATGTTTCTCTGTTCTTCCAAGTACGGCAAATGGATGTATAACATACCTTACTATTTGTCATTATAAATTTGTGTACAGTTGGCAGTATACAGTAGTCACATATAGTTAAAAGATTTCATAAGACCATATATACAGCTTCCCACCGATCAAATGAACGAATAAAGACATTTTATAAGTCCTAAATTATTTATAAATATTTTACAATGTCTGCACTTGCAGTCTCCTTTCCATTTTCGTATCTGCCTTTTAAAATTTACAAGGCGCTTGGAATTTGTTAATTGATCTAACAGCGTGTGTGAAAAGTGAGCTAAATAAAGTTATTGTAATTAATACAGTTAATATAGTTACTATAATTAATACAGTCAATTTTATTAATACGCTTGATAATTAATAATAATTAATAATAAATGCAGTTAATAAAGTTGTTATAATTAATACAGTTGATATGTTTAGTAAAGTTTATACAGTTAATGTAGTTAATGTAGTTAATATAGATAATATTATTAATGCAGTTAATATAGTTAATACAGTCAATATGGTCAGTACGGTTAATATGATTAATATAGTTTATGTAATTAATACAGTTAATATAGTTAATATGATAAATATGGTTAATATAGTTAATGTGATTAGTACAGTTAATATAGTTGATATACTTACTATAATTAATACAGTTAATATAGTTAATATTACTCTTACAGCGAATATTATTAATATAGTTATTAATTTTAATAAAGATAATGTAGTTAATATCATTAGTACAGCTATTATAGTTAATATTACTCATTCTGTTAATATAGTTAC
>JANTCA010047589.1:0-18513 GCA_024741275.1 Chironex yamaguchii
AAACATTATTGGAAGAGTCCAAGTGAAAAAACGAACTCTTTCTGCCTACAGAGTACTGGTTTTCTTATTTTAATGTACACGTCCAGGATAAGAGAAGTGGGAACGGAGAAGATACAAAGATAACATCCTAGAGTAGATGGACCTGGGATCTAGGAACACCCAGAGAAAATTACACTCGCCAAAGGTATTTTGACCATTGGTTGCCAGATTACTTATGTCACCCGACCTATAGTCCATGCTACCCTAGGAAGCAACAGATAGACTAAGCCAAGTAAATCGACTTTTATATTCTTGTAAAGTCGGCATGATCACAGTCAAGAAATTTATGTCAGGATAGTGCCGATTAAGAGAGTCACGTTTTTGATATCAAAAGGTGGCCAGTTCATAACAATGCTTCTACAATTATTTACAATGGACTACGATTAACAGTTCCTATTGTAAACAAACGAGCATTACAGATTCATTTTACAACTTCGTCATGTAAAAACTACCAAAAAAACCATGTGGGAGATAGTTAAAACTGGGTTTCCTCTACCCCAATCGAGGTTGGTAATGAGTTTGTTGATTCTAAACCAAATACGAAAAATATATTTGGAAAATTTGATAAAAACGACTTGTAAATTTAACAGGATTATATACTTATGCATGGATATAGTGGTACTTCTGTAGTTTTAATTTGTCTTCCACTATTAAAAGTAACCTTTGAAACATGAAAAAGAGTTCATTTTTGGCCCTTCTAGACACCCTGATTTTCAAAAGTTTTCTGGCCCGTCGGCGCCAACCATGCTGGCGCCTCCTTAGATAGTAACTCGTGTGGCCCCTCCACTTTTGAAATCGTTGCTTGGGCCCTGGACATCTCGGGAAATGTTTAACCACATCCTTATGCAGGTGTGGGGGATGCCCTTTTCAAAACGTAGTTTTACAAGATTATCATATGTACAGAGGAAACCTGCCAATCAGCTGGATGGTTTATAGATATAAGCATAGTTATAGATATGAATACAAATCCTGTTGTAAATACTGGTAAATAGATGAAATTTATAAATATATGTACTTGTCAGCTTAATAGTTACCAAACATCATTCCAATGAGGTTAACATCAGCGAGTATGTATTCATTTTGTCTATCAATAAATCTAATACAGAAGGATATATGAACTTCGAAAAACTTCTGATGGACAATTGTAGCCCCTGCGATTAATTCTCCAAAATAAATTCAAGCCGTTTTGAAAAAATTACAAAACAATTTCTGGGATAATTGCAAGCTACTTCATGACAGTACAGTTTTCAACGGATATCCCTTTTGATGTTTTTGAAGGAAATAATCAACGAAAAGCATAGAAAGATTTAGCTTATAATAGACGGAGACCTCCGATTTGGCTATTACTGCTTTCATTTCTTCCAACTTTACTTCTCTTCATTATAAACAGACTATTGTGTCGGCTTTTGTATTAGACCACCTATGTACCCATGTTTGCAATGCAAGCAATATCATTACACGCTTTGAAATAACCACCCAGTTTCCAAAGATCTGTACAGCTGAACACATAATGAGTCCAGGATCTGCTTTTCTCTGTACTTACCGAACATCATAGATATGCTGTCAATCCTTTAAGCCAAGTCATGAAAGAATATTTCCTTCCTGTTCTCACCATCTGCAAGTTTCTGGTTCAATTTGCAGATAATTAGCTCCCAGTCGAACTGTTATCCAGGGGAACAGCCATGAATGTTATCAAGGTCTGAACAGAGCTTGTGTTGACTTAAAGGATGAATTTAATTCTTATCAGATCACTCTGTAATTAGTTCCCAGTTCCCTAATAGGCATTAGTCGTACTTCTATTGTATCTAAATCAATTAAGACCACTAATTCAGAGTTGGAACAAGACAGGAATTCAGCAGCCGACGTGAAGGCAGGAGTTGCTTTTCAAATGGGAGTGCTGGAAAAGTAGGTTGCAGCCTTGGATCCACCTGTTCTTTCCCCCAATTAATGAGGAGGCTTCCTCCTTAGACTCGAATATTTAAACTGCCCATGGCCACTTGGAAGACATTTAGTGATCTAACCAAGTGGGACACATTGTGGAATGTTTTTGGCTTTCCTGTTCAAGAAAATCCCGAACTGCCCGATATTGAAAGATTTCATTAACTCCCGGCCCTGCCCAGGACTGTATTGCAGGCTTGTCCCTTACAGCCTATAGCTTTCTTTGAGCTAAGACCACGCACTGATGAAGCTACCTACTGCAAGTAACAATTTGAACACTCAGGCTCTTCATTCATTTTTGATAGTTTGAACTGTCATGTTCAGGCATTAGATAGCATAGGTATGTCATCTTGTTAGTATGGCACCATTTTATTGATAACTATTCTACGGAAACTCTCATCAATCGTGAATTAAAAGATGACTCTTGGACATTTTTAAGATGTTAAACCTTTTGTTAGATAAAATAGAGGAGGCAAGGTAGCATTCATTCAACAAGCGTTTTTCAGAGAAGACAATAGCATCGTTTCTAGTCAAAATTTATTACCTGCACCCTTCAATGCCTTGGCTTGGAATGTGAATACCAACAATATTGCTTGTACTTTTTGTCGGGCGAACATAGGACCTCTCAGTGCTCAGGTCACTCTTCTGTTGCATCTCGCATGCAATTTGGTAAGAGCCATAAGCTCTGTTTTGGTTGTTTGCATGCTGGTCACTTAAGTAATCAGTGTACTTCAAGCTATAAATGTAAAACTAGCCAGCATCGTCACCATACAGCCCTATGCTGATGTCCACGCCCAAATCGACAGCGCAGTCCTTCTGCGTCCCTGTTACAACTGCCCTCAATCAAGTAGAGGATGAGCTTATATTGAAAGTGAGCTTACGTCATGCACCTTTATTACCCTTAACTAATTTATCTGCACCTAGTACTCAGTTGTGTAATATAGAACAAACTGTTAGCCAGGTAGTCAGTGTAGACCCCAGGACTTCTTGTTGAAATAGTAGTTCATTCCCCATTGAAAGTTAAATTTAGATAAGTTAGCATCGAACCATCACTAAGCTACTAATGCTTAAACTGTGATGCCAGCATTGTAATATGATGCAATGGGGTTTTCCCCTTAGTCACAGCTGAGTAGAGGTAGGGAATTCCCTGTTGTAATACCTTAATATAGCAAATATAGTACTGATATAAGCATGCTCTATATGTGTATATAAGGAGGAATTCTACACTGTACTCATCAGATTCGGAACAGAGACTCTGAACAGTTAAGAGTAGATTCGGGAGCTAAGTAAACAAACTGTTCAATGTATTCAACATTGCTGCTGCCTTAATAAATGGAATTATAGTGATTTACTTTTTTCATCACTCATTAAGCACTGTTTATTTTGTGTCCCTTATTTCCAAAGTGGGCTCGGCAGCTTGATGATCGTTTGGCTACCTTTTGCGACAGTGAATCCATTGGCATTGACGGAGGAGCGATTGCCAATTAGAAGTCAATGGGGCAGGAAATGTACAAGACCCTTACATATTGATGGGTTATCAACCATTTCAATGATGCCATGATGATATCGCTCATCCAAAATAGACTGATATTGAGACAACAAGGCATTATTTTTCACATGATGAGTAAGTTAAATGCACAGCCCGTACATTTGCAAAAAGGCAGAGTGAGGGGTGTTGTTGACTGAGGACGCATTTAGTTTTTATCAGACCACTCTGTAATTAGTTCCCAGTTTTCTAATAGGCATTAGTCATACTCCTATTACACCTAAATCACCTGACGCTGTTACCCTTGCTTTCTCTCATGTAACTTGTGCAATACTTGTGATCTTTGATACACCCACTTGCATACGCCTACTTGGTTTGTACAGTTGAATTCCTTTTGAGTGTTGAAAAAGGAGTATTTTGCGGATATAATATCTGAGTCATTTTTTATTCTTTTTTCTACTTTTGAGATTACATTGGCCATCGTTCATAAAAGGCCTTGTCTGTCTGTAATGGATAAGTTATGGTAAATTCAATTTTGTCTCTGCTAAGTGAATGGCCCTTTTGATCTATAGATGTTTGTTGATGAGAACCATTGCGCCTTTGCCACGAAGCCGCTAAGCAACTGTTATCTCAGAACTTCAAGAACGTGAGACACGTTAGATCGTTGCAACTTCTTTAACAGCTTGTCTTATCTTGGATCTGAAATTTCACTAAATCTGACGTTGACTTTTTCTTAACTGTCTGTTGTTTTGCTCCTGTCTTTTTTTCGTTTTGATTGTTGTCTTTCACATACATGCTTTTATATAAGTTACCTTGCATACTGTATCAAAGCAAAACGAGCAGGCTTACATCAACTCGCCCCAACCTGTTTTGCTGTTCCACATGAGTCTAAATTATACACTTGGCATGTTCTAATAGATCGCTAAATACAGAGTGCTATATTGTAATGCAAATATTTAACCATCCTCAAGTCTGTTAATTTCTTCGTTATGTTCTGCATGCAACACGGTCCTCCATATGTGTATACTGTCAGCTTATACGTGGCTGCGAAAACAAAACAATGCGAACTCGTCTGCAATAAGATTTCTATTTGCTCTCGTTAAGCATGGCACTTCGTTTTAGGAATCTAGTGACGAAAATACGAACAAATATGTTTCTTTAAACCTCTTAACGATGCATCCTTTGTCAATAGGGATCTTTTCATCATTTCAGCGTTTCTTTGCATTAGCCTTGGCGAACATTGCTTTGATCACTTACTGTACAAACAGCCAAATAAATACATGACGTCAAATGCCCTTGTATTCTGCTTCTTGGGACAATCAAAAAGACGAAAAACCCAACCCTAATTTATAAATCTTTACACTATGAAATTGACAAAGCAAAACAAAACAAAGCACAAATTGAATCACGTACAGAGATTATTATAGTGACCAAGGCAAAGAACTGACATTGCTAACAAATAGGAAACCTGCATCTTGTCTGGACCATTGTGAGAAAATTCAGAGAGGGTCGTGACGTTAGCCTGCAAGATTTTGGTTATCCTAGGAAAAAGTCATCGACACCGCAATTTGAAAATGTGCAAAGACTAGCTCCTGTCAAACAAAAACATTTTCTCAACATTATTTAAGTACATTTAAGTGATTTTTGTTGTCTGGTATCAACAAAAGTATGACGTCTAAACAAAATTAGTAGTAATATAATCCGATCTAGCACTCGTTAAAAATATCCGAGTATTAATGGCAAAATCAAGCTTAAAAGGGCCCCCAAATTTATCATGCCTGGTCTAGCTTTATCCGAAGATATCTACTGCATTTCGATGCCATGTTACCTACCCCTGTTTGAATGGATCAAAGATGCAGTGAACAGGTAAGGTCTGTTAGTGAAAGCTGAGCCATTCCACGAATATGGAAATTCAAGATATGATTTACTGTTGTACACTTACGGAAGAGAAAAATAGCTGCAATAAAGATTGAGTAAAATGCTATTTGTTCAGTCTATTTTTAAGTACCATGCAGATGCAGCAAATACCTAAAGTCGGTGGCATGAAATCACTGTTATATGTTCGCTTTAAAGTTTGTTTAATCGAGTAAACGATTTCTTTAAATGCACATGATTATGAAATTCTGCAAATTAGTAAAATAAAGACTAAAGGTAGTCTGTAACCATGCAGCCGTATAATCAATGTTGGAATTTCGTTGTTAACTCCAAACACGTAAGTCAAATGCTCAACTTTACTTTACGTGACTGTAAGCATGAATCACAACGTGTATCTAAAACAAACCTACAATAACTGCCGTGTTCAACATGTCCTTATTTTCCCAGTAAAATCCTTTGCTGAGTGGAAACGAAAAACAACGAAAACGATAAACAAACGCGTGAACATTAAGCAAGATTTCCGTAAACCGATTTTTGTACTTTTGCTTTGTTGTTTTGTTTACATTATGTCAGACCCAATATAGAACTTTCCCTGACTGACTGTTTTTATGCTAACATTTAGAAATCTGCTACACAGTGTCATCAGTTTCAGAAGACGTAATGCGATTATCAAACCAATAAAAAAGTACCCTTTCTCGAAAAGAGGTTTTGAACTTGTTGGAAATTGGCTGCCTTTGAAAATCGTAAAATAAATGGAGCATGCTCATTTATGACATCTTATCAAAGTGTTTTTCAAATTAAGGGAAATAAATTAAAAGTACTGTTTACCATGCTACACAGGGATGACTTCGTGTGAGGAAATTCACTAGCTTAGATTTAGCTATGTTTCTCGGTAAGCGTCCCCCCTCGTATGTTACAACTCATCCCTGATGTTGCCGCAGCGCAAAAAGCCATTGCCGGAGTAAACATATGCCAACTTTTATTCGTAGATCGATTGAAAGGGTACGCTCAAGTGATTGATAGCAATTCTAGAATAACACTTGGCGGAGGAATAACGTCCAGAAAGCATTAGCGGTTTCCGTCTCAATTCTCTCACTTCCCAATATCAGCAGCTTATATCATAAATCGTTGTTCGTTTAATAGACTCAGACAGGACATGCACTGTTAGCAGCTAATGCAGTCCATCAGCAATTATTTCTAACGAACATTATTCAGCTTTCAGAGGAATGATTTTACAAAATCAGCAGACGGTGAAACAAAATGTCATCAACAATAATAAAGATAAAAAGGGCATATGTAGATAATTGTTCACTAATTAATTAATATGATGAAAGCCGAAGAGAACATTGATAAGCCGAACAAATGCCTTCGATGCTGGTTGGTGCGTGACTGTCCCTGGCAGCAGTGAGACTGCTGATCGCGCCTGTCTCTCTCAAACCAATACGAGGATTTAAGAGTCGAAATCGGTTGACAGGTTCCTCGCTGATGAGCCATAAATGGAACAGTTATGGAAGAAAATACTTCCTATTCGGTGTATGTATGTATGTATGTATGTATGTATGTATGTATGTATGTATGTATGTATGTATGGATGGATGTACGTACGTACGTAGGTACCTATGTATGTATGTATGTATGTATGTATATATGTATGTATGTATGTATGTATGTATGTATGTATGTGTCTGTGTTGAAGTAAGAAGACAAACCTATACACTTTCATCCCTACAAGACTGTACTGTTATTACATCATCATTCATATGAATTACTCAAATAGCCAACACTGGCCAATAGTGCACAAAAATGATTCATGACTCAAAATATGCTTTGACAAATCCATTTTATCTTTTATTTTGAATCATATGTAAATATAACTGCACTTGTGTCTGGTCTGTTAAGGTATAACATATATTGTGTCGTGATGGCTATACGATTTGGGTGTTGGCATTTGAGACTAACTATTGCAAGTCCGATCTCGGTCGGCTCTATCTACGCAGTTATTATAGTAATGATCCACTTACTAGTTTTATACATAAATGTACATGTCTGTTACGTAGTTGTCAGAACTCACGACGTCGCAATGCTCACTTTTTGCATTTTTGTTCGAAGGTTTACGAAAACAGGTCTTTTCTTTATCCTTCGGGGTATTGTATGCCCCAAACATGTACAAAGCTTGCAATATAAAATTCCTTTACGAATTGTTATCCTCTGATGACATTGCTGAGAAAGAAATACTAGAGAATAGCAATTAGATTGTATTGAGTAGAAAGCATTGCTATCTTCCTAACTGCCATGCAACTAGATAAATTCCGCTTTCAAATTGGTAAGAGTACGTAACATAGTTCTCATAAAAGCCGGGCAAGAAACTTTGGCTAAAGAAAATGTATGGGAACAAAGCCCCCATCTGAAACCTTAACTGACATATAATAAATTAATATTACCACAAAAACGTATCTTTTATACGATTAAACTGCATTCTCTGTTGTCAAATCTCAAGATTAAGGGTTAAAACTGGTATTCTTTGCTCATGTCTCTACTGGTCAGAACTTTAATCTCATCGTTTTTGTAGTATAGCAGAAATTCCTGTTCTTACCCACCGACACGAGAATACGCAAAAGAGTTTGCGGTTGACCATACAGAGAGCTTGTTTTTTATTTACATCCAATTGCAGTTTATTCGTGAGCGACAAAAATGGACAGGCGACCCGTTTTGACAAATAGAAACAGTTTGAATTTAGAGAGCCTGCTTACCTAGTTTGTATATTGAGAATAAAGTATTTAGGATGAAAAAACAGAAATTGACAAAGGTGACTTTGAAGGCTTCAGAAATTTGAGGTAGAGATAAGGTGACTTTGAAGGCTTCTGTCCGCTGAATAATGAGATGAGAGTAACTTTTCAGCAACGTAAGACTGTTTCTCAAGCTGAAAAGTCGCGAAAATGAAGAGAAGAAAGGATGAAATTGAAATATCTGTCACAAACTTGTAGAAAATGACATGTGTAAGCCAACTGCAGAGTGCAAGGTTGCATTTATCATGCAATACGTAGTCTGACAACACAGTCATCTACTATACTCGAAGCCAGTATAATTAAACGACCTTGTAGCTTTAAATTGTGCATGGGTCCATTATGTGCTTGTTAGAAGCAGCATTACGAATGTACTAGTCAAGATTCCTTCCTTCTACACGAGAGTAGAAATGCACTCTTTGTGTCTTCTATTTGAATATATAAATTTGTGATCAAAATGTGACACAATTGTCTTGAGTAAAAAGAAATACATATCGGCTGTCCCAAAAGCGTGTGATAATAATAATGATTCCATTCACCAGGATAACGTGAGTTTGTTCGGGGGAGCAAACTGGATATGGTTATGGACTAATACCATGAGATGTTATGGATATATCAGCTACACATATAGGGGCAGGTGTGGCATGCGCAGCTATTTCGCGGAGCTCAGAAGCACAATCGTTTTTAAAGACCATGATTTTACCTATTAAACTTTCCTTTGCCTAAGAACAAGATGTTACATCCAAATCCTTGTCAAATGGATTCGTTTCAAGTAATACTTAATTGACAATTCTGCGCTGACCTATAAACTCGGTTCGTCCTCCCAAATTGTGGAGTAAATGGCACCATGAAAATGTCACATGACATTGTTTTTTATCTGAAAAACTGAACAATGTTGAAACTTAACAGATAACAGCAACAAGAAAAAAATCTCTTTTCTTTTAGGGCAACATGTGAACACAACTGTTCCTTTGGTGATTGTGTTGATAACATGGCTTGGTAGCGTTTACGACGCTAGAAGGCATGCAACCTTCGAGTTTAGAGTCATCGAGAATGGGTGCCATTCTACCGTCCTACGTCCCATGAATCTATGATCGTGAGAATTAAGTTCCTTGCCTGGACTTATATTCTCTTTCCTTATTTTTAATGTAAGAATTTCCTCCAATTGAACTGGTTGTGCTCCGCGTATGGCTAAATGATGTTGTTTTGAACGTGTCAAGGCTTGCTTTGGAATCAAGATAAAGACATTTTCCTCCTACATTTGCATGACGTTTGTTAAGGGATCATTTGCTTTTAACAATAGTTGTGAAGTTTAAAATGGAATTATTGCAGAGCATATGGTTTCGACTGCAGGAGATGTGAAGTAGAAGGTTTGAAACAGTTATGCACAAATTCACCCTGCAAATAAATAAACCAACAACGATATTTACTAAACATTTCTGTTATGTACTTCATTCAAACCACGATTTATATTCTTGTTGTCTTAATCCAATTTTTCCGTACTTCTGAGACCCGGTTCATTGTCCCACAAGGAAACACCATTCCTTGTTAGCAAATGTGAAAGAGTTTTCTGAGTCCTTTGACAACCTTTGAAATCCTGTTTCACATTTTGTCAAGTTTCCGAACCTAACCCGATTTGTGATGGTGATCACACTCAGAACTAAAATAATTAAATGGGAGTCCGGAGCTGCGTGAACAAGCCATTCTTAAAATATTATCTTTGGGTATGCAATTCACTGCCTGTGCCCCTTACCAACGTGATATTCAAAGACGAAATTGCAGGTATTTCATTCCAAGCGAATGGAACAAAAATTGCAAAGATAGGCACAATTAAAGAAAATAAACATCAAACACAGTGGGGGGGGGGAGAGGTATTTTCATCATACTACATTTCCTTCAAAAATATGACACCGATTTAAAAAATGTACGTAAAAAAGCTAAGTCTAAAACACCTCACGCATCGAAAAGTATTTTGAAAGCTTCTAATTTTCAGGTAGCCGATGCCATGCAGTTACACGTATTGAAACAAGAATCTGCTTTATCAGGAGGTCTTTATCTGAGTCAACACCAGATCCATAAGAATGTTTCCAATCTGTTGAGTATAAAGCAGCTATTTAGCAAGATTTGGGAAATTTAAACCATTGATCAAAAGGAGAGGTATACCAAGAGCTAAAGATGTTTTTGCATATGGTCAGACAAGGTTTCGAGATCTTTTATTGTGTATTGACAAGTACGGAGAACAAAGTGGAAGACACTCATTGTGAGCCATGTCATAGATATTTTGTAAAGGCAATCCTTGGCCAAATTTTATACCTGTAGGCTGTACCTAAAGGTTTTTTGAATCTAGCTTTGACGCGTAGCTAAATACCCCTTCCTAGGAGCAGTTTTGAAACAAGTCTTTGCGATGGTGCTGCCGTGCCTCTGATATAGTATAATTCAAGATGTTTGTTTTTGTTCCTGGGCATGGTCATTGTGGTTGATGAAATACAATCCATGAAAGCACAGTCCATGAAATCGCAAGTCTTTTAAGCATTCAAACTTAGCTGGAACCGAAGGAATATGACTGGAATTTAACAACTCAGGCAAGAAACCTCTAAGCTAATGTAGCTAGGATAAAGCAGACAAGCTGAAATCTGTCGAAGCACCCTTTAATTGCAAAATCGGGGGAATCATTAAATCCGGGATTTCCATTCAGCCTTTCAAAAGGCCATTTAGAGGACTTATTGAAAAATGCTATACGAATTATAGATCGACATTCTTTATACTAACATCTGAATATACCTCATTTCCTCCCCTGTATTAATTGGTTTTTAAATCAGGATTCCCGCGGCTTTTATCAATGCTAAGGCATGTTTTACATTCATTATTCTGCCTTTAACTTAAAACAATATACATTTTACTTTCCATGAAGAGCTTTAATAACTAATAAAATATTTTGGCATGTACGAATCATTTTAATGTTAAGCAAATTTTATTTGTGTTCCGTCCTCCGAGATAAACTAGATCGACTGTCCTCACCTCGCCCACCACATACAGGCAGATCCACACTTTAACAGTAACAATGGACGCTTCAAACTGTTTACACTCATTCGTCATTAGCATGATACTAAGCTGTAACGATAAAGATTCAACCATATTCTATTCGCTATATGTCGCAACTATGCTTCCACTTTAATGCCTGAAATTGTAGAAGTTTTACAACGAGTAGTTCCTAATTGTCTTGAAGCCATATTTTTACCTGCGCTAAGTTGCGCCGTGTACTTACAGCGAAGCACAACGAGTCAATTTAGTTTTGACTAGTGGATTACATCCTTATGAAATGAGACTATTGACCCACTGTGCTTGAAACGCAATGTGTGGACATCTGTGGTACATATTTTAAACTGCCATCGTCTGGTCCCATTTAAGATGTGGGGTTTATAGGCAACTGGGTCACCATAGATCTTATTCAAACCCGATGGTAAAGCTTTACTTTCATGGCTTTTGCGCGAACTCAGCTATTGTTGTAGTGCTTCAAAAGAATATTTGTCATTCACAGTCTTTCAAGCTAAATCCTCTTTGGCAATATCCTGCATGGTTTTAGTCAAAGATGTGATTAAATACGTTTTCACTTGCTTGTCCTTTTACTAATCGTGTAAGATGTATCGTCGATGTACATGGTTTCAAATGCATATGCAACACGTCATACGAACACTAAAATACGCCAGTATGTCACTTTTCTTGGAATATAAACCACGTAAAACTCTTGTAAAAGTGGTCACTTATTCAAATGAGAAGACTCAGTTTGCACATATGTTAATTGCCCTTCAACCTCAATGGAATTATATTGCACCTCTAATGTAATATTGCATAGACAATAGGGTGGTCATCTACTACACGATAATAGAAGATAGAAACTGGAAACTTGTCTTCCGACTCTAGAGTTCAAGAAATTAATGGGGAGAGAACAGACGTCACTGAGGTTACCACCAAATTACACAGAAGCTTAATCCCTGGTCGCAAATTGCCATGGAAAACGAAAAACAAGGGGAACTTGACCAATAATATGGGAACTTGCCAGTTGTGAGGAACAATACTAAGGCAGATGGCCCGTTTCAGTTTACACAAATACACCGCGTGGCGAGAAATCTCATCTCAATGCTTTAAATTATTTTATTGTGAGGTATTCTTACGTTTGGATTGACAAAAACCGAAAAGATGTAAAGAACTTCCGATGATTTGAAGTTCAAGCGTCAAGCGAAAAGACCGACCAATCGATCATTTGATTTAGAGTCAAGAATGGAATCGGAGCGTTGGCCTGGAAACCCTATTCGAACTCTTATTCTGAAGTTATTAGCACTTCAAAACCAGAATTTTAAGAGTTGTTAAGCCGAAGAAACCTAACAAACAACAGATGGGGTAGTGCTGTCTAATGCACCAAAGAGTGTCACAATGTTTATAACTGTGACCATGCCGATCAACGCACACAAGTTCCAGTATACGCTAGCTACACTAAAGATCACTACCCGAATGTGCTCTTAAGCTTCCCGCCTACCACGAAGTCTCGGGAATTTCATGCTGAAGTTGGCGAAAAATTCCCAAACGATTGTCTTAAACTAACATCCGTTAATCTTCCACTCGTAAACAAGAAATACGTACGATTCGTTCAAAGAGAATAAACAAGCTCATTTCCTAGTGCAGGATAGCAAGGACTTTCGTCAACAACCTGATCAACTTGTACTCCTGGTAACGGAATTGAAGCGATGGGTTTCAGTCGCGTGCCATACCGCGAGAGCATTTGTAATAAGAGACACATGACGATCACTGACTAATTCAAGGACTAAGCAACAATCAGAAAGGATAAATAATCTTTTCAATATGTTCATGGGTTCTGAGTATACATGTACTCAAGCTATAGGATCCAGTTCCAAATAAGATCGTGTAAAATTAGTCAAGAAACATCCATACAAATGTTGCGCCGTCGCGGCATATATACAAATCTATACATAATATAATCGTGTGTGGTATATTTCATAACCGACAAATCTTGTGTTAAATAAAACAATAATTTAAAATTTCCCAATCCTTATCTATCGTTAACCATTCATAAATCTATCCTGCGTTCACCTCTTACAGGTAGGTAGTTATAAACTTAGCAATGGTATTAGACAGTGTAAGTTCCTTCGCATGTTTAGTCTATTGGTATAAAAAAGCTTTCTGAAAATTCTTGGCCATGCTTCCAAGCAAAACTGGTAGATATTGTCATCTTATGAAAATCAATAGAGGGTCTATGTTTTTTGACACAATTGGCAATGTTTTCAGTACAAGAACTGCTCTCTACTCTTTTCCTTTTGCATTTCACCTTGCTGTTCGGAGAATTTTCTCCCCTCGGTTCACTTTTACAGCTGCAGGTATCCTTTGTATCACAAATTGAATTTAAGCAACTCGGTTTATTTTGAGGGCAAGCTTTCGAAATAGCGAGCAGTTCTTGTTCAGAGTCACTGAACATTTCAGATTCGTCGTCGATTTTCTCGACAACTGAAAAACTCCCACTTCCTTTTTTATCCAAACGATGGTCGTTAAGTCCTCTTTCAATAGCTTTTACAACAAATGATTTGTCTCTCAAATGATCGGTGCTGAAGCTAACGTTGCTTGGACTGGCAGTTTGTCGCGAAAAACTTTCACGATTTGGATTAACGTTCTCTTTCCTGTCAAGCTTATTTTCCCATAGGAAAGAACGCAGAACATTCCCCTTGTTCTCGAACTCTTGCGAAAGTTTTTGGCTTGAGATATCGTGGTTAACCCATAAATAATCGGTCCGAAATGAAGGTTGAGCTATCGTTCTTCTGCATTCCCTCGACTGACGACGAATGTTTACTTGGCTCCAGCCCGGATCTGGAAGCCAAAATTCACACAAGCTCTGTTCTCCTAGCTTTGCGGATAAGTAATCTATGCAGTTAGAATTGATTGCCACTGCCATCGTTAAATCATTACAAAGTCCACGTCCTAAAATTCAACAAGGATCGTTCAATCTTTCATTGAGGCACAGTGTGTCAACTGAGGACACGAGAACTTTACGCTCACCATTGCTGAGTCGAGCAAGCTGCGTGGGTACGAGAGCTCAAATACTATGTTGTGAATCAATGAACCGCGTCTTGAATAAGCGGCAAGCAAGGGGGTGCACAATAGATAAAAATTCATTTAGTGCAGGTTGGATAAACAAGTTAAGGTTATATGAGGTGTGAATTTTAGCGTCATCGGTATGCAATTCAAACACACCAAAAGGGAAGTACCTCTAAAACGCTTACGTGAAACTAAATTTCCCCCAAAACAGAAAAATTTAAGAAATCAGTTAGTTCCGAAACATTTATTCTGTTAACGACACAAGGAGACAAGGATATTTGATGTGTCCTTAATAACTCATCTCAGATAAACTTGCCAGAAGATAACTGAAGTTGCAAGTCAACTAAAGGAGTTACACGCCCATTATGATCTTCTTGGGGGCGTGGTAGAAGAAATAACGAAACTTGTCATAGGATGACGAAAACCTGTCTGGAGAATAAGCAGGTATCTCTATTGAAAAAGTTTTTTTCTGGTGCTCTGTTATTTGTTTATTTGAGCACAGAGATTAAATGTTCGTACGCATTGCTGTGCGACAACCTGTAGGAAACTATTAGAAACAGGAAAAGCTTAGTTCTATTCTATATAAAAGTGAGAGCTTTTCATTCTGAAGGTTTAAAACTAATACCTTGCTAATGTATTTCAATATTGAGTCACATTAGCAATATTGCCCATCAGTGAAGAAAGTGATGCGTAAATATAACAAAAATTGATGCGCCTCATGAGAGTGCCACACATCCATGCGACATGGGTGAGACCATGCAACATGTGCAATCAACAGCATTCTGTTTTAGAACGTCTCTATGGTTTCTTTGAATGAAATCTGCGATTTTTTTACCTAAACAACAACACTTAGTACTAAGTCTCTACTACTATAGCAAGGCCAGTTTAAAACGACGCAACGAACAAGTCTCGAATTCAAAGGTTGCATGAAATGCGAGGTAACAAAAAAATTTACATCAAAACTACTTTGCAATTGTAACCAAATTCGACGCAATCTGAAAATGTGACTATATCGGAAGCATAATCCACGGAAATACATCTTGGGTTCAAGTAAAGAATCTGTTACGCTGTCAAATCAAATGCATATTATTTGAACTATTTTCGTTCCACTTTCAGTTATCTCAAATCCCGAAAGTGCATATCACAAAAGCGTACCAAGAAATCATATACAGTATTTTCATGGTAAATGCTGTATTTTCAGTGCGGCTTTGTGACAATAGTGATTTGGTTTTAATGTTTTGGAACAGTGAAAGTAAACATTTTTCCAGGGGAAGTCAAATTTAATACTACTGTTCTCCTGTAGGCCATGTTAAGCCATCCTGGTGGTTAAGGAAATCCTCGTCTTAATTTCTGCTCTACGTCCACTTATGTGAGTGCAAAAATACTTCTAAGAAATGGTACACATGTCTTAATTTCCTTTCTGTTTATTTCGTCCTTCGTAATACTTATATATATTGATATATAAGCGTGCACTTACAGGAAAGGGAATCTTGTGACTTGAGCATGTTGAAAGAAGCTTTGACGTTAATGTCTTTTCTGACTCAACAATATTTTACGAATTCGAGTGCATTTATTTGAAAACTTGAAAGTGTAAGACAACTGTTCACGTTGAAAATATTGTAAGATTGTTCTACTGTCTTCCTTGCAGCACAAAGTATTAAGGATAGAGGGCTAATTCAGTCTTAGCCATATGAGGTTGTCTTAAAAACATTATTTGACAATCCTGTACACACTATAGGAGTATACACAAGAGTTACCTGATATTGCCTTTTCTTACCACTCATATTCTTTGAAAACGTTTCCTTTTAAGTTTTCCTGTAAGACACAGGAATGATAAATTTAGTTGTAACCGATGGGTTATATTGCTTTTTCTTACCACTCATATTCTTTGAAAACGTTTCCTTTTAAGTTTTCCTGTAAGGCACAGGAATGATAAATTTAGTTGTAACCGATGGGTGACAATTAGGCGTTTTGTTTCCACTAAAACGTTCCGAGACCTTACTCAAAATATTAACAAATAAAGAACGAAACCTCAAAGTAGAAAAGGCATCCTTCACCACGTACCTAACTAATAACAAAAAGCCTGATCTGTTTGTTAAATGCCTAGGTGCAGGTCTGGATATAGGTACAACTGATATACTGATCTACCAACAAGTGTAACTACCAGAATGATGATTCTCCGAAAAGGGACACGAGTTCAGGTTTTCAACTATAGACGACTGTATCCTCAAGACGTTTGACTCTTTCCATTAAAATGTTACACATTAGCTAAAGAAATGTAAATAAAATATTGCAGCAATGCATAACATAATAAACTAAAAAAGGTGGTGTAAATGGGTAAAAAACGTTCACAAGCAAATAACGGGAGGTAGATATAGACCGTGTTAAAGGGGAAAACAGTTACTAAAAAGGAAATAGAGACATAAATAAGAGTTTTTGCTGGTAAATAAGGGTTTTTGTGTTGCTGCCAAAAAATTTCTTAATTAGGTGTATATCTTGTTACGTCAAAAACAGTCTGGATTCTTATGACATCTTGAGTCTGTATTCCTAGAACCAGTGTCCCAATTGTCCTAATTTGGCGGTTTGAAAAAACACGAAACTACAGTGAAAGAAAGCTTTCCGTCAAAAGGAGAGCAGTAACTGATACTTCAGACCTAGTTGTGGATTCTACTGCTATTACGTTTATAAATATCAGCCTCGTTTGCAAACACGTAAGCAGCTGACATAATTCACGAACGTTTAGAAGCACAACAGAACTATTAGAAATATGTTCGACAAAAAACAACACAGCAACAACAAAATAACCAGCAAAGAACATTTATAGCACACTATCTAGTCAGATGAGTATCAAAGTTGACAACTTTTCCTCTATATTTCTACCTAAATATTACTTTCTCTCTGAGGCATAAAAGTTATGCGTTGCTTTATCAACTAGAAAGTAGAGGATAGATTGCCTTTGTTCCAGCCTGCTAAAGCGATGACTGAAAAGACTGTAACTGCCATAGCTGCCGTTCAAATAGTATCACATTAAACAACACAGGATTTTTGTAAGTTAAGATAGAATTTCTGCATGAAGAAAAGGGTAATGATTGTATGGGAAGCTGAAGATAAAAAACTAGGTATGCTGGCAGTGGCCGAACCCAGTAGTAAGAGACGATTATTGCAGACTTGTACAGTTCAAGTCTTGTAAAATCATTGCATTGCTTACTAAATTACCGCAGAGAAGCTAAACGTGAGAAATGCAATTCTGCAAAAATCCATAATGTCGGAATATTGCTGTTAGAGCAATCTCTTGTAGGATTCCTGTGGTAGGTTGTGGAAGGACCAATAACGAGAGGAATGTAGATTTTCAAATCTCAAGAAAAATGCGTGTTGAAGATACACAGATAAAATTTTTACTGTTATTAATAGGATACTGTAGACAAGTAAGGAATTCTTCCTGCCGTATACCATGATACTGAAGTTATGAAAAACAGAAGTGTAGGAATGTCAAGCTCATAGGCGAAAATATTTTCATTTGTGTCGCTGGGTTTATAGCAAGAACTGCACTGATAATTATTAGATTGTTAATAACTTACGTAAGCTGGAAAGTGTGTTGGGTACTTTATAAGGACACGAGGACTTTGAAGTGAAGAAAAATCCCCAAAGAATACCGTGGGAACTGTTGCTTATACTCAGGAATAATGCAGCCATATAAACATACCAACCGAGTACTTAAAAGCATAATGGTCTTGTCAATGAAATTTTAAATACAACAGTGGGTGATCTTTGTTATCCAAAAGATTTAGCATTAATTCCGTTAACTACCAGGCGCAAAAATAAAAGTACTAGGGTAGCATTCCAGTCATCAGATGAACAACAGCATTGATTCACCTACAAAAACCAATGCTTCAGTAGCTCAGTTGCCGAGCATTCTTCAAAGAGAAGAAAAGGTCGTGCGCAAGTTTCTTGACCTGGGTATACAACTTGTTCCTCAGAATTTTTCCATCCTCAGCTCCAAATGATACACGAATCAAACGCTTGCGTCATGAAAACCGTGCCAGTAGTAGTTATAGTTGTAACAGTATTAGTAGTAGTATTAGTATTATTATTATTATTATTATTATTATCATTATTATTATTATTATTATTATTAGTAGTAGTAGTAGTAGTAGTTGAAGTAGCAGTAGTAATAGTAGTAGCAGCAGTAGTAGTAGTAGTAGTTGTTGTTGTTGTAGTAGTAGTAGTAGCAGTAGTAGTTGTTGTAGCAGTAGTAGCAGCAGCAGTACTAATAGTAATAGTTTTAGTAGC
>JANTCA010047600.1:0-11205 GCA_024741275.1 Chironex yamaguchii
TCTATCTATCTATCTATCTATCTATGTGTCTGTCTCTCTACCTATCTGTATTATATTCTTTACGAGCTCAATCACCAATGTTCATAACAATTAAAATATTTCTTCATTAAATAAACACAAGTTGCATTTAAAAAATAAAAATAAATGGGCTGTCAAACCACCACAAAACATTCTCACATTTAGAATTTGATGTTTTTAACAACGTGTATGCAACCACGTACTTCAACAGACACACTGCATAACATAATTTACTGCTAGCCAAGATACAAAAGTCCTTTCATGAATTTCTGATGACCGCCTCCTTGACTGTTGGTCATTTCACTTTTCTATGCCTGACCACTATTACTCATAATCAAAACCTATTATTACAATAAACATCACCACGATGCCAAGCAGCTAATCGTGTACTCATCCATTACAAAGAACTCTCAGCAAGAAAGACAAGCTCCCATCCCCACTTACACTCCCAAACAACAACAGCAAATCATTATGGGCAAAACAGATCAATTAAAGAGGAGATTGATTAAATCAGAAGAGAAAAAACAGAGGTCACTGTTCAAGCAGATGAACTTTCTTTTATGTTTTTTTTAAGAGGAATCCCAAGAGACATAAAGAAACTAGAGAAAGAGACTAAAGGAACATGGCAGCAAACGGACTCAATTTAATCGCAGCGAAGTCTTACCCATTTAAGAAAGCACTTGCCAATCTCAAGCGGTGAATGCTGGAATGTTTCAAGTTCTTGAGAAAAATATCTACAATATAACGACAAACTCCTGGTTACTCGAAAGGAAAGAAACGCTACAAATGACGATGTAACATCTAAACGTTTAACTGTCATTTCCAAATTAACAAGACATGGCGCAACATCCGCCTTTCTTACCTTTTGTGGAAATCGTGAATCCTTTCTATGTTTCCAAAAAGGATGTTCTTCTTTCCTGCTAAGGTTGGCGGGCAGTTTTCGTCCATTTCTGGTAGGTAATTCTGAAAATATGAAAATAACCAAATGAACATGTGTGCAAACAAGTGTTTTCTTAGCCGCAAAGAACACTGGTAGGTTCACTGTGATCCTAACTAAAGCAATTGCGTGCCCGTTTTATCCGATTTCGTACCACAATGGCTTTGACCACTTTCTGTGGATGATGACCACAGTGTCCGTGTAGCCTAACTCCGTTAGTATCCCTGTCAACACATTTCACTACCAACCTCTTAACAACTAATAAAGTCTACTTGTGCACTGTTAAACATCAAATCCTATGCCAACATGCACTTCAAACTTGTATCTGTTCCACCAAATTTTCTTTCTATCTTGTCGACAACATATCGACAGCATTTAAGTTGACGGTAGTATTCAAAATTTCCATTTGCTGGAACAAGACTAGCAAATCATCATAATCTACTGAATATTCCAGTCAGTTTCTTACATTCCAAAACTATGTAAGAACCGCAAGAAAAAAAAGCCGGAGCGCTAATAATGTATAGCCATAACGCCGTTCGAACTCAGTCCACTGGAAACAAGCTCGAAAAATACGGACAAGGACTAACCTTATTTGAGGAGTTCAAATGAAAGTACTCGCTGTTTCTACTTGCTGGTTTGAAATAAAATATGGTGGCAACTTTGACTTTTTTTGGTCCTGGCAAACATTCAGGAATTCATGCACAATTCCATCCAAGTTTCTATAAAACATGACTCTTATAAGGGTACAGCTAAAGATGTAATAGACGTATCTACCTTCAAGATGTACTCTAATGCTGCCACATAGTCATGCTCTGTGTCGATCATCTCCTCAACTATGAATTTCAGTCTCCTGTGCAAAAAAGAAATCACATTAAAACAAACCCCTACGAGTACAGTACCTCTGTATCTGTATCAGTTTCTTTCATACCAATAATCTATGCAGTGGTAAAAGCCATCAACGAAATGTGCCTACCATTTTCAACCAATTGCAAGGTTTAAAACAGATTCGGATTATGACAGGCTTTTCTACAATCTTAAGTTACACCCAACACGACACTTAACAGTACCATAGGAAAAAGACAGTTTGTTAGCTTATCGTGGTGGTTTGGTGGAAAAAACTAAGACAAATTTGTTAACAGAAAATCGTTTACTGAAAAGCTATTTTTATTACCTAGTACATTAGCTGTGATTCTTTTGGTTCACAAAAAGAAGAAATTCAATCCCATCAGAACATTTGTACATAGAGGTCTTTGTATCTGTTCAACATCTAAGTTAAATTAGGAACTGGGGAAAATAAAATCTATTCTCTTTGAAAAAAGGTATCGAGAGGATGTATTTTCGAGGATTGTTCAAGAAAAGGTCACCTATTTTTCGGCCGAAATAAGCTTGATCCTCTAAAATGCCACTTCTACTTCATCGCTTAAGCAATATTTTGATTCGTATAGAAAAGCAGATTAAAAAAAGCTATAGTGATATATTTCTTTGCTGTCAATCTTAAAATTGCTTTCACGTCTAGGAAAATCTTGCCACCCATTTATAAGAATTGTGTACCTACCAAACAAAAAAAGCTTAGTAGAGTATGAATTTCTGTCCTGTTACGAAGCTCAGTATGAAGGTCGGACTGCTCAAAGATTGTGTGACAGGATTAAACACCATGTTCCGGCCAGTGTGCGCCAAGTAACAATTTATCCGAGAGAGCAGCCACCTCGCGCAGAACATTCGATTCTGCCATGGGCCAACATTTACTAGAAAATTCATAATGCAATAAAACGTATAAGGACGATAATTTTCGAATATTGGGCCTAGCAAGATGGTCATTCCATGTAATTCTATTGGCGATTATACTCTGAAGAGTGTCAAACGAAAAAACCTTTTATGCAAGTCGACAATTTTCAAGGCGATTTTAAATACTACTTACTGTTTCATTTTTGGAGACATTTGTGCGTCAAATGCAGCAATAAGTTCGTCGTTCTAAAAAACCAATTAGATTGCGAAAATACCAAAAAGGGTAACAAAGAGACATAAGTCCTTGGACTTTCAACTATACATACCCTACTACCCTGCATAAGGGCGCACTTTGGACAGCGGTGTCATAAGGAATAAGCTAACACAACACATAACTACGTTGGTCTATAATTTTTTGGCTCAAATAAGAGCACTAAATGTGAACGAGGTTACTGAAGTCGATGTAGAAACCAATAAACAAGAGTGAACAGTATCGGGGAACAGTGAAACGAAGGATGATCAAGATTCTGGACAAGGATAAGAATGACAGTGATTAAAACAGTAAAAAGTCTAAGATCATAAAAAACTCGTCTCTCTTATACACTACATAGCGATGACAAATAAAACTTGCAACAAGTAAAATAAATATAAGCGAAACGTATGCTTCTTGAATATCTAAATCTTTGATGACCATCACAAACTTAACCTGACGTGAGGGACGGGTGTGAAGTTCATAACCTGCTAAAATTGTTTAAGAGTAAAATACTTACATCACTAAATATCTGGACTGCATCTTGCTTCCAGCTAAAAATTGACATGGATTCCATAGTATCTTTACCATCATCTCCTGACTCTGTAGAGAGGTCGTCGTCCTTGTAAAATCCACTCGAAGCCTCATCACTGATAACTGAGCCTTCAGCAGCCTGACAAAAGACAGAGGGCAAGCAAAATTCTTATGGCTTCTTACCAACAAGCAAGCAGTCTATATGGAACTAACCAGCTACTGTTTTTGATAATTACCAAGACTCATACTTGCAACACGCTACTCTAAAGTTTTGTATAACTGCTACCAACCAACAAAAGTCTAATACAAGTATACACAACCAAAGATTTACCTAAACTTAGTAGTTAACTTATGCCAAATACCAAGGATAAATCACAAAGAATTCACAAAATAACTGTGGCAGACGTGTTTCTTCTAACCTCATATTGTACCCTATGAGCAACTCAATCCTGTACACTATAACGTCGATCTATTCCCAACTATCCAATATTGATATCGTTCAACTACAAAAATACTGCGTTAAATAAACCATAAAATCAACAGCAGCAAATTCTGTGTTGGTGGACAATCACTTCCCAAGGTACCACTATCGAGCACAATTTGCCAACCAAACTTATATATCAGCCCAAAACAGGTTAGGTACTGAGGCTCTTGGAGAAGACCAAATGGAGCAAATCTACAACAATCAGCGACGCTACGTATTTCCCAGGAAAGCCATGCTTGCAACAATCCATACACTTCCCAAGAGATGAGACATGTGCATATTGTAAAGACCCTAACATTGTCTATACAAGTCGAAAATGACAACACCATACATGAGCTGCGTATATCTATGGTCACAAATATTTCCTAGTACAATGCATTCTAATGGTTTTGGTTATCAAATTCTATTTCTACTGTAAGTGTGCAAAAAGGGATACCCTAGAGTCCAGACTCCTTACTTTAAATCGGTTCTCAGCGCATGCGATTGTACTTTGCTTCTTCTCGAAAAGTTCTTCTGCCTCTTTGCATCGTGTAATAACTTGCTCAGCTTCCATTTTTAACTGCTTACTGCCTAGATGATGGGCTAACTGTGTAATCCTAGCAAGTTGGCCTTCTGTTAAGGGAGGATTTTCGTTCAGAAAGTTATCAAGGTCGCGTTTAAGTTCTTGAATTCCCTCTCTTGTCTGAACATCTCCCATCTGCAAGTCCAAATGAGCAACGTACCGTAAGGCCTTCAAAAACCACTCGTGTGCCTAGAAAAAAGGGTACATTTTATTCACAAGCATGAGCAGTAATTACTGAAAAATGGGCATTGCACAAAATTATGGAACGTCCAAATGAAAGAAACCGATTCTCAGTTGACATTTCTATCGACTTTGCAAAACATTTGACCACCTTGTTTCAAGAATATCCCCTCTGAATTATGCCTCGATGACAATAAATGCACCCGAAAAATAAAGGTGTGTTTGATTTATAACATGTAACATAGCTTGGAATGAAATGCCCTATTTCCAACATGAAAATATACTATATTTACCAAAGCAGAGAAAAGTGAACCGTCAGATCAATCCCAAATACATGGTAAAATATTCTGTCTTGAAGCAAGCGTAAGCAAAAACAAATGTACGCAGCTCAAGCGGAGAAAGGAAAAAAAGGCAAAGAAACACTGTTCAAGTCTAGAAAAGAAAGCAAAGTGCGGCCAACAAAACAATGTCTTGTTCAGTCTGGTTCGGTCCAGTTCACACAAGTAGCACAGGACTGTTTAACATGGTAGCCACATGTCAAAATTCAACTAGCAACGAGCTGCGCTTAGCTTACATATCATTCCAAAGTTATGACAACTTGTTTCTTTAAATCTTTCCTACCGTAATGTCATTTTTCGCCTAAAATCCTAAATAAATGTTATCAAGAGCCGCCGTGCTCTTTCCAGTTTAAATTAATGTCCCCAAGCACCCGCTCCTTAATCAACAAGATATGTAACTACAGTATCGGAAAATGTTAACTGGCTAAGAAAGTTTTCGTTTCTGGCATAACGACTACTAGCGCAAAGCGAGATGATCACAACAAATAAACCAAAGGATATATTTCGTTTTCATGTGTTTACCTCTTTGTAAAGTTCATGAAACTGTGTGCTTTGGTGCAGTTTCTTTTTTCGTTCATCGAATCTGTTCGAAAATGAGGTCAATGTCCCTTCCAGCGACTGAAGTCTTTGCTCA
The DNA here is from genome assembly GCA_024741275.1 of Chironex yamaguchii. Lineage (NCBI taxonomy): Eukaryota > Metazoa > Cnidaria > Cubozoa > Chirodropida > Chirodropidae > Chironex > Chironex yamaguchii. Next base: position 5,663 of record JANTCA010047600.1, read on the forward strand.
ACCCATTCCTGTTCCTCACCTAAAGAAGCACCCATGGCAGTCAACGTCCGCCCCTCCTCCAGTAAAGTTTCCCCTTTTCTTGTAGTTTCCTACGAAGGACAAAATAGAAGGCTGCTACACACCCTACATTCACAAGGAAAAAACAAATATACTGTTTACGCTTAAATGAAAGAAAAGCTTATAATCACGACCTACCGTTTTCCACAATGAAAGAAACAGCTTACGAGTATAACACTGAGCGACGGATAGTTTCCCGTGATAAAGTGTTTTGGTTTTCGACAACAAGTAACTGAGAAATTAGTAAGCACATTTGAATGCATATTAAAGTACAAGGCAATCAAGCACACACGTTTGCCCGTATAAATTGGACATTTTTTGCACTTAACTAAGAAATTTATGCGAAATTATGAATATCGTGCGCTAACGGCTACAATAAAAAATAATCCTACGACTCACAGCCATCACAACCTTGCGTCTCAAAGGTTTACTTTTACCACAGATAGACAAACGCTATTGTTAAAAAAATAATTAAATGAGTAAAAACTTCTGCGAAAAAAGGAAAAAAGGTTCACACAGAAGCCCGTTGAGGTATCATTGTACAAGAGAAGAAAATTGTAAATTATTTTACTGGTCATAGAGCAGATCGTTCTAAAGACGGTGCAATCTATGTTAGTAAGCTGCACGAAGTAAACATGAAGATTTCTGTCTTTAATCCTATTATTAGGTTCATCTTCTGAGCTCAAATATGCGGAACGAAAACACCCAATCAAATAAACTACATCCAGCAAGTAATTCCGAAACATTCCAATGCGGGAGGGCCCTAATAAATCGACTACTTTCCGACTTGCAATGAAATGGGTTCTTTTTGTAATAGTTAAACGAATGAATACCCAAGTAACCAAGTATACCATAGGTTAAGATAGGAAAGGGTTGTTTGGATGTCAGTAATATGAAGCTGGTAGCAAGGGAATGGATCTTAAACCGACAATAATAATGAGGAGGAGGACGACTACCAAGTAAGATAAACAAGATCGAAAAGAGACATTTTCACTCCACACGATCTTATCCTGTCTTCATCCGCAATTGTCTTTAAGATATTGTAGGTACAAGGATGTCAAGCTTTTGCTCAAAAAATTGACGCAAAACCTCAGGCCATCTGAACAAAACGGCTTCGGGACCTATCTAATTCCAGGCCATTTCCGCGAACTTACTGGAAAACGTGAAAAGTGAACCCCGTCTTGCACTATTCAGTGCGGAATTAGTACAGCATAAGAATTCAGTTTTAAAGACAGCACTGAAATGTAGTTACATGATTGCACACTATAATTTACTAACACTCGGAATTTAGTGGACATTTATATTTAAACACTAAATGTACCTACAATCTTCTCACGATAAAGTGTCAGACAAACAGATACAAAAAGCATACTGATACAAGATTTTTTTTCCATTTATGTATATTGCAACTTCTGTAATTGCATTCTGCTGCACTGTGACGAGAAACATTTACTCAACAAAAATTGCGAACAAGATAGCAAAGACGGACAAGAGAAAGGAAACATGAGCATAGACTGTAAGTGGATCATTAAGCATATGTAAAGTAGAACTCTTCAATGCCATACCTACGTAAGATTTCAATAAATAACGACAACTTCAGTATGTTAACTTGATTATGGACAACCCGACAAGGATTGACGAACTAGTCGCTTAGGAGTCACCACAGTTCAGTGTGACTTCACAGACAACTACTTGTAACGAAAGCAAGACGGTATGATCACCATTACCCCCCAGGGTTACCTTTAACTCGCCAAGGAAGAGGGCTGTGGCTTTTTGGAGGGTACCTAAAATGCTTGCGACTATAGTCCCGCGAAAAAGTAAGTGAAACATTCCGTACAAATCTTGTCAGACACTTATATTTACATCTGTTTTCTTCAAAACGTACGGACATACCTTTTCATTTTTCCTGGACCTCATGTGCACACTGCTTACTTCTTTTCCCCAACTTACAGGCGTTGCATTTATGTTTAAAATGGTAAACTAATATATCAATATTGAGTGCCAAAGTACCCCCTCCCATTCTCCCACATCTACATGGAGAAAGGTATTACGATTCCTGACGGGTACACACTGATACCCTTTCTGATGTCGCACTTCAAAGCAGGTGCTTACAACGTAACTTGTTTGAAACAAAAATGTTTTAGACCAATAGCCAAATGGTGCGATAATTCTTTCAGGGAATGTTAAGTGGAATGTTTCTCATATAAGGGATCTGGGATAAAAAATAACAAAAACCGACACAAACATGCAGCAATAACTGAAATTCACTCTGCCCAATAATGTAAAAACAGACAAGTCTTTGCCCTGGAAAGTTACTTACTGAACACGGTGTGAACAGTTAACTTTATAGTAGGCGTAAAACCAACAATAGCACAAGAAAACTACAAGAGACGCCTCATTACGCACTAGGTGTTACGAAATACCATTGCGACAACTTTATCGAGAACAAGTACAACATGCTATCATGTTCAGGTTAAATTCTATGAGAATGTCCACTGATTGCGTTTGCATGACAAGTTAATGGATATTAACGTGAATTTAAGTACTTTATAAATGCAATGGTTTTCTGAGTTTACAAACGGCTCTATGCAGGCACCTGATATTCTAACAAGGCGGCTCTCTCCAAAGGAATGACCTCGACAATAGTTTTTAATTATAAATGAACATCCTCAATCAAGCATACGGATGAAAAACTCGTGTTTTAGTCAGCAAATCTAACCTACATAAACTGCTTCATTCCTAATGACAGGGTTTGCTGTAACTAACTGCACACGATAAAAAGGAATCGGCAGAAAGGGTCTAAAGGTGCATCAACTTTACCTCGGCTGGCTTTGAAAATTCAGAGAACTGCTTTTGAAGCTTCTCGACGTGCTTGATATTGTCACCGATCTCATTATTGTTATTCAAAAACGGTTCCCCGTCATTCTGTATCCAATGAAGGACCTAGGATTTAAAATATTTAAACAGTTAAAATAAATACTGGTCATTCACATCAGCACCAAGTTAAATACATTTTGGGAAGTTGACATAAGTCATTATCATCATTATTACAACAGGAATACGATACAGTCCCTGCACAGTTCGCTTATAATTCATTTTATAAAAAAGCAGTGACCTCTCACCAGAACCAAATGGAAACTCGATACTACGACAAAAATCCAAAGGCTTCATAAGCACATACGTACTTTTAGTAAACAAAATTACTTACATAATCTAAGCGAGACGCAATTACAACCTAAGCTAAAAGTAATCAGGGCAAAAATTTTAAAATTGTTCTGTGGAAGTAAACTAATTGAGTACATATTGTTAAAATATAGAATTTCAAAATATAGAATTCGAGCCTTATACCAGGAAGCTTAGAGGAGTCGTAACATTTAGAAATAACTTTGAGTATCAATACAAAATTAAAAAATGACTTACCTACTTTATCTAACTTAAATAACTTAGTTTTTCAGCTAGCATTAAGTGATAGTAAATCACGTGGCCGCTTAGCGTACTGAATCACCCTCCCCCTTTCTAACACGTGCACGGTAATCCAAGACAGAGACGTCTGTGCATCATCAAAAAATTCCTCTTCGTCAACCACGAGCTGCGTACTCCGAAGTGCATACTTTTGCATCTGTTTGTTGCAAATTATTACTAGTATACTAGTTACTATAACAACGTGGGGGTCACGTCAACCGTTGGGAACCTTCGATTGGCTTCTGTAAGACCAGGGGAATAATTACAAAAAAATACAGATCCAGCTCAGTATAAAAAATGTAGGAGAATAAGTGGGAAGTAGTAAAGCAAAGGTCTGTTGGTCTCTATGTAAACTTTGATATTGAAGCGAAATCAAGTAGAGAAGCGATCTACAACTGATAGCAGACTGTGTAAATGAATGCCACTGTTATACATTTTCTGCCTTTAAATGGTCGGATCTCATAAACTCAATGGTTAACGCGTTTTATCGATTATGCAAAAAGCGTACCGAAAACTAGTTCATATGCCCTCTCTCAAAGGGTGTACATCAATCATAAGGCTTAAAAGTCAACCCAACAAGTCTATACAAGATGTTTCAGAAACGATACTCATTATTCTTGTAGTAACCAATGAATCAGGTGGAAAGGTGATTTGATAATAAATATCACAACCAGGCTGTTAATTCTCAGAGAAAGAGACATAACTTTAAACTTTGAAAAATACATTTCTCTTTCTCTGAGAATTATCGGTCTGGTTCAATTTATCAAACGATACATAAATACATAAACTCATCATGTACTGGAAATCAAGACTAAACTGAAAAAAAATCACAATTTAAGTCTGCAGAACAAAGAATCACCGGGATTTAAATCAAGAAATGTACGTCTTAAATGTAGCGAAACATGTTCCACTATATAAACAGAACACATGAACGTGTATCTTTCTGCTAATATTTATTACTAAGGTTCAAAAATCATAATTTCATAAATTCTAAGCTTTCTAACAATTTCACACATTAAAAGAAATAAACACTTAAGAGTAATTATTACTACTTACTATAGGTACCGTTAGAGATCTTCTCCTTTGCTTTTTTCGTCGTTCTGTCATGGTCATTTAGTTTTACATACTAATAACCCTCGACCGAACACCAGAGGTAACAAGATAACACATGACAAGCCAAATACAAGCCCATGACCGAAAGAGAGTCTGTTATTCTAAGACCTATTACACTCTTCAGTAACAGCACCCTTTGATATGCACCCAGGGCATAGGCATCATTTATCACATGTTCGCTCCTACATAAAAAACTACTGAGCGCGAAAATAGCCCTCGCTAGTCTGAATAACTCGCAAAGGAATGCCGTTTGACCGACAAAGTGTAACAACCATTTCGAATGAAGAATCGCGCGATGAATGGGTTTATCAATTATGCACAAGCTCCTTCGCTTAAGACTTGGGAAATGCCAATTGATTACCAAGTCAAGCCCTGGCTCACAATATCGTTCCACTCGTATAGTAAAAACGTGATTGCTAAATATAAACTACAGATGACATGCCAACAACTGCACTCGTGCCATGTAAAACATACAAACAAAAACAAGACATATTCTTAAATTCTGCCCAAAGGACGTCATTAAGTCTGTTGTGACTCATTACGTTTACAAACTACTTTAAGAAAATTGACGACAAATCCAAGTCTAACACCAGTGTGTTCAAAACATTGAGCTTCAAAATTATATGTAAAATCATCTCGTTTGACTAAACGTTATAAACGAAACTGTATTTAATGATGGTATGAAGTATACTCTGTAGTTAGCGAGATCAAATGCCAGATGTTAACTAGAACAAATACGACGTGCTGTACGACACACAACATTGCAACAAAAGAGAGCAGCACAACACGGCAGCACAATTTAGTTCACAATACGGCAGCATATTACAGCAACACAACATTGCAACAAAAGAGAGCAGCACAACACGGCAGCACAATTTAGTTCACAATACGGCAGCATATTACAGCAACAC
>JANTCA010047611.1:0-18509 GCA_024741275.1 Chironex yamaguchii
CTGCTCCCAACAACACTGAGGACCATTCAAGGCGCTCACCATTGTCTCACGAGACAGACGGATGCCTACTACTACTAAACATTTTGGGGCATTATTAACTTTCTATTAAATGTTTTTTCATTTTCTCGCAGTCATATTTCTTTCTGTTTAAGATTGGCTAGTTTCGATCCACGTTTCTTACAAAAAGATCGCCATATATCTATACTTTCCTTTCTGACGATTCATACTCTAAAGAGTGTCAGACGAAAAAAGCTTTAAAGTATACTTTTAGCGCAATGTCGTAAATTTTTTGGCGATATTCATGTCTTGTAGCACAATAGGATTGTGCAGCAAGAATAGTTAGATGACAAAATTGCCTTCGTGAAACTGACTTTGCACATTCAAATTTACAGAGGAAATAACTTGTTGGTGCACTACACGAGGGCACTAGGCTGCAATGACGCAATTGGAAAAGGTGATAGGCAGCGTGATATTAAGACCCCGTTCACACCACCCCGTGTTCAATCGAAAACTGAGCAAAGTATATCCGTTTTTGCCTTAAGTTTATGCTGCTCCATATGAAAACGAAGCTTTTCGAATACGACGATGAATACGGATACTTTTCAAAACGACGCATATTGAATATGCTACATTTTCAGTGTGGACACCAAAAATGGAGTCATTTGAATAGCCAATAACTGAACAATTCAACTGTCGAATGAAGTCTTTGTTTCACAGTGAAGCTACATGCAGCGTTTTAACGTGGAGCATCGTGAACACCTATCGTATTCACAACGTATTCGTTTGAAAACGGGGCGGTGTGAACGGGCTCCGTTTTTGCGGACAAAAACGTCCAGAAACGAATACGGAGCAGTGTCAAAAGTGGCCTTAGAGTCCATAAGACTGCGGGGCTATTTGATTGTCGACTAAGATCTTTGAGATGCCTCGCGTACATGAATTTTTTTTCCTTAGCAGATTTTCTCAACTTCTTTCACCACAGTTAGCCCAGGATTCCAGAGGCAAACAACCGCTTGTGTCATCCAGGCCTTGATCAGCTCGGCCCTGGAGCTATAAACACAGGCCCTTGGTGGGTTTCATAACATCACGAGCTAGACAGAAGCTCAAAAGTACTTAAAAGTCAAAAAGTCCTTAAAAATCGTCCAACAAGCGTTTCGATTACAATTGTCTGGTATTAGCAAACTTTTTTGCGGGCCCTTTTGAAAACCCCAGGAATTTACATCTGCTACCCCCTTGTCGACGGTATGGTGTTATCTTACTTCTTGGCTGTCCACAGTTTAACTTTCACTTTCTTCACTTTGCAAGTATAGTGCGACGACCCTACATTTATCCTCGTTTTCTCACAATGGCAATACAGTTCAAAATTAAGTTGCGTGACTAAATCGTTCCGTGGCTAGAAATTCCAATTGGATATAGGCTTTCTTTTTAAGGAGGAACAAGTGACCAGTATTGAACCAGACGATACTATCAGCTTCTTTAAGAATTCCGAACTTCAAAAAGATTTCCTTATTTTCTTAATTTGCTCCAGTGAACTATTGTCATCTGATCCTACTCTACTTCGAATAAAATTTCCGAGAGAGACATTGAGGTATATAAGTCCTGACTTGATGTCCACAAATGCGTAACGAACACCGCCAAAATACAGAGGTCAGTGATCATAAATAGTAACCAAACTAAAGATATATGATATAAATTCCTAAAAAATTGTTCTGTGCCTCAGGGAGTCAAAAGAGGATTTGATCTTTGTACCATAAACAGACCAGACAAAATCATTCTAGTAGCTATTTTGTGTGCGTGGCGCATCACGAACCGTCCCCTGGATGTTACTTACAAGCAACGGTGAAATAACCTCTATTGTCTAGTGAAGCAAAATGACTATTCGCTACCAGTCCATTAGACTAGTGGACTAGTAGATTAGAATAATGCAATTCTTCAGATTCAATGTGTAGTCAAAAAGATTATTTGGATAGTTAGGCAGGTTGAGTGGCTGGAATGAAAAGACAGATACTAACATACATATATCAATTATGTTACTGACTATTATCCTAACATTCATATATCAATTATGTGCTAGAAATTAACTACACAATAGAATAAAACAGAATAGAATAGGAATAGTGCAGAGCAGACCAGAACAGAGCAGAAGGGAACAGAACAGAACAGAACAGAATTGAATAGAATAGAATAGAATGGAACAGAATACAAAAGAATAGACTAGAATAGACTACAATAGAATAGAATAGAACAGAACAGAACAAAACAGAATAGAATAGAATAGAATAGAATAGAACAGAATGAACATTTTATTTGGGCAATACAATCTAACCGTCCGCCTCTTACACAACCAGGACCTTCTGCACATTGCAAAGTAAAATAAATCTCATTAATAAACGATGTATTTTTAAAAACACGTTTAGTACCAGGAGACTTTTGAAAGAAGGCTACGTTATAAGCTGCAGCGTTTGGGATGAAATAGAGATGATTTACTCTACTTTTTTCTTTCTAGAAATTCATCGTCATTACATAACTACGATAATTTCAATTTTAGTTGGCTTTTCTTCACTTTATGTCCTCTTTGCCTGTTAAGTGCTTGGTATATATCACTTCAATTCTTCCGGAACGCCTGACACGAAAACATTCGCGTTATTTCCTGTCATTTACAACAGGCACTTCAACAACTGAGAGAACTGGTAGTAAATGTTAGTTTCGGTCAGTATCGGTTTCATATAAACCCAAATACGCTAACACTTTTGCCGTCTAAGGCAATTCACATTTGCAAATAAAAGCCACTCTCCAATTAATGCCTTACCCTAAGGTCAATAATTTAATGAACACCACAGTGCTTAAAAGGGGAGACAAGAGCTTCTAAACGTCTACAAATACCAATGCCTACATCATTTTTGACGATGAACTACTGTATTGATACAAGCCACGTGTTGTAAGGGGGGATCTGTCGTACTGCCAAGCCATTACTCACCTACTACCTACAACCTATCACTTACCGACAGTTGGCTACTATCGTCCTAAGCTAGTGTTTGAAGCTCTCTACACCATACAATCTGTATAAGTTCCATACACATTGCATAAGGATACTGACCTAGTTACATGTAGATTAAGACAAAACTTACCAATGTCTCCCCACTAAGGACCTCGACCAATGATATCAAATTGTGCCCATCTTTGAAATCATTAAAGAGATCCCTAACGGTTATCTGGACCTACAACCAAACAAAACATCAAATGTGTAAACACAGTAGAGATCACTATTAAATTTTTATTTCCAGCCGAATCGTTAGTCGACGGCTTGTTCCATATCTGAATAAGTCAGTTTGAAAAAGTGAAACAACATTTTAGTGACAAACGTTTTTCTGTATTTCCGACTGAACCTCCGGCATTGAAAATGAGAACGAGAGAAAAAAGGTAAAGGAGCTAGGGTATGGTAAAAAAAGAAGGAAAGAACAAAGAAAAAGAAAAAAGAAAGAACGAATGAAAGAACAAAAGGAAGAAAGAAAGAAAGAAAAAAAGAAGCCCAAGTAAAGCCCACGTCAAACGTCGTTCTCTTAAAGCGCGGAATTAAATACAATTAAGTACAGATCTAAAGCGAATCCTTCCTGCCGCTCTTAATCGATTCTGCTGCATCTAATTTTTTGCACTGCATTTGATCAAGTCAAACATCCAACTTGTCATGCACCTGGTAGATCCATAACAGCTGGTGCTAAAAAGGGGCGACGCTTGATTTGGGCCTACGAAAATCATCGAGAACACTTTTTCATTTCTCAGGCGGGTTCACGTGACGTCCAACACTCAGTTCGTGGGAGACAGATGGCGACCATGAGATTGTCTAAAGCTTTGAATTTTATGCCTTAGACTGACTAGGAGAGTTGGTTCCCGTTGATAAGTTTAATCTTTGAACAGAACTAAGCAAGGGGTGTTTCTTACCATCACAGACACAAACGAAATCGTGCGGATCTAATGTTTTTCTTGTCGTTGATCACATTTCCGTGACTGAAAGCATCGACCATCAAATGGCGAATCATCACGACATCTCGTTGTTAACAATATTTGTTTCTTTCGTCCAGGATTTAAATCACTTAACATACTCACTATATCATAAACGACTCTTTATTAACCACACCTGCGTGTTAATTGTTAGAAATGGCAACTTAAGTGCTGCTGTCACATGACGTAAGCCATGAGGCTAAGAAACTAGGGACAAGTCTAAAAAGCAATGGTCTAGTCTCTCTTGGGTTACCAGTGTAAATCAGCAGCGAGTCTCTATAACAACAGTGATAGTACATGACAACTGAACTCGGTGGCGTATCCACGGGAAAAAGGCGGGTCTGGATCTCTAATAAAAAAGCGTCAAAATTGGTAGTTTCCACAGCTTGGTTGCCGAAAATTGCTCATACACCACCAACGACGGGAGCCACGGGGAGGTATGTGGGAGCAATTGCCTCCCCTCAACTTTTGGTGACAGCTGAAACTGGTCCTCAGGATTTCGTCAATGATATGTTTCATAGCGTAATTGCCACGTAATATCAAAGTTTTTATCACTAGTTTCAAGCGTGGTATCGGACGAGGCATTTTAAGCCAAATCAAAGGGATGTGGCAAGACCTTAAGATCCCCTCAAATTCTTGCCCTTCCCACTTTTTTCCCCTCGCCACGCCTCAGCAAAACACATTAAAAAAGCTTCAATATTCCGTACATGACACCGAATGAACATGAAGTAAAGATGAACTTTGAAATATGCACCTCCATAAACCAAAAACTAAAAATTAAGTCACGGTTTTGCAGAGAAATAAGAAATATAACAATCTAACAAAAAAGGGGCAAGAAGCAAGACATGCCAATAAACTTTACGATAAAAAGATTATATACATACCTCGGATAAATGAATATTCACCCATTTGGTAAACACTTTCTTCTGAATAGCATCCCTTTCATCTGCAAAAGTAACCAAACATTAACACAATTAAAACGATATGCTTACATTGTGACATGTCATAGATGTTCCTTACATTGATTTTAAGCCCTTGGCTGGATGGAGTTCAGGACTTTGACACTAAAATAGTGTAGCTAAATGTTTTAAGTGGTATCAGAAACGATTGTCTCAAAAAATAATGTATTATTGCTTCCTACTTCCTACTAAAGTTGACGCTTTGCTCTTCTAGTATTTTGAAATTGGAAAATGCTTCATAGGAATAGTAGTTGTTACTTTATTGATCCAACTAGAAATCAAACTGAATATTAAGGGAACGAAAAACCTATTTAATGGAAATACATCTCATAGTTTCTGGAGAAAAGTGTTCTTTGTGACTCTTCAATATAGCAAAATCTAGGGAGCTGTCACTGAAATCTACATATGTCCGTTTCTCAATGTCATACCCAGTGGCAAAGCCACGAGAGATATGGGGAACTTACCCCCACTTTTGAAAATCATGGCTATCCCAATTTTGCTAAAAATGACATAAAATGTTTGGGGGAGTAAGGTTTTTTACTGTTATTATGTGTTTTTTGGAATTCTTAAGTTAATTATGACAACAACAAAAGCACCTTTTTGTGTATTACATTGTTTTGATAAACATGATATTAAGAAGGGCATTATCAAACTAAAATGGGTGTTTTCAGAGCTGGAGAGGGGCATAAAATTAACTGGCATCTCAATATAATTTTTTGCCTGATCCTGTAATAGGGCTCAAACTTCTTCCCCTTTGAGATGTTAGCCATCTTTGTCTATCCTTGCCACTCTTTTACTCAGCAAGTTTTAAAAGTGGATGCTGGGGAACAATTGAAAATTGCATCATATTTGCCGTTGTTTGTGATACAATGCCTGTTGTGAAATCTGCTATTGACAAAGTTATGCTATTAATTCATTCAACGTGGCTGCAAGAACCATTTCAAATAGTAACTGAAAGAACTATGCTATCACTTTATCAACATATTGCTGAAATTCAAGCTGCATAAAAGTCTAATGACTTGCATTTACAAGGGTGATTCGAAAGGGGGTCTGGGGAGTTTTCGCCCCCCACATTTTTGTAAAGAAAAAGGCTTTGTTTGTTACTATTCAGATACTGTCATTAGCATAATATCAATCATCGGCAGTAGATTATAGTCTCGCTTGCAAAAGTGGTCATAAAATCATAGTATAATTGGGATGCAATTGAGTGCCTTTTTCAAAAGTTGTTTTTACTCAGATAATGCTTGTGCCACCCCTTTATTACCGTATTCAAAAAATCTACCCACACCCCAAAACCTTGCATATTGTTACATTGTTTGAAAAAACTTTTCACAAATTTCAAATATTGTTTCATAAAGCAGAAAAATTTACCTTTTAAATTATTACTTCAAGTACGATTGTAGTGACTACACAGTGCCTATAAAGAGTCTGGAAGGAGTCTGTCCCTGCCCACTGGAGGTGCAAAAGAAATGCTCCCAAGAAAACGTGGTACAAACTGGTCTTGGAGGATCTGGGCCCTCAGCTGAGACCTGCGTACGGTGCCCACTGGTCCCGAAACTCCTACGGAATCATATGTGACATCGCAGAAGACCATGCACAGTGGCGGCGTACGTTCGTGAAGGGGGAGCTGACAGCTCTTCCATAAGAAGGAGTTCATGGATTAAGAATAAGAATAAGACCTATCAGAGCCTTATTAGTTGGTACTGTTTCTTGTTAAAAAATCATCAAGCATAATTTTATGAGAGTGATGTTTGCTATCTAAATGGCAACACTGTTTACATTTCTACAAGTTGTACAAAGAACAGTGACAAAAACTGGGATGTAACTTCCATAATGCCTTTAGACATAAAGGAAGCTTCATAGTCTGTGTATCTTACTAATAACGATACAAAAATCAATAGAAAACAATTATCAGATGTCTCGTGAAATGATGTAAGGTGTGATGATGTATCAAATTACCCTCCTGAGATCAAGACAATACTTAGAAATCTGTTTAAAATATTGTAATCAAATGGAAATAAGAAATCTTCCGTTAATAGGCCAGGGCAGTTGATGGTGATCTACTGCTCTATTCATGACACAAAAACCCACCTGGGCATAAACTAACAACCAAGATAGTGTTTTCTAAAAAAATACAGGGGTAGACCAAAATGAAACAATAGCTATCTAGTTGTGGTTCATTATTCTATATTCTGATCACAATTGGTCTATAATTAACAAGGACATTACAAATCCTGTTGCAAGGATAAATCAAACTTCAGTTTTTTTATCTACGCAAAATTTGCAAAAAAATGTAAACTGAACAGGTGACAAAATCGAAACCTGCACAAGAAGTAATCAATAATTCATTACCAAAGAGCCCTTGTAATCAAATGTTCTACAAATCAACATATTAAACAGTAAACACAGTAGTGGGCATTCAGTGCAAAAGACAACAAGTATTACATCTGCTTATGATTAAAAATGTCAACAAAATGAAAAAAAAAAGAAAATTATGTACAAAAAGATGACTTGTGAAGGGATGCAGGGTAGGCACCTTTAATAGTAGTTTTAGCTAAAGAAGATTTTGCTTCTTTCAATTCTGGGTTCATTAAAAAGTTGACTTGAGGCAAGTACAATAATGGACAAAATTTACAAGTTACAACTTTTCTGTACCCTGTGGCATACAAATAAATGTTTAAAACAAAATCAAACATTAACACACAACAACACAATTACCTTTAACCTATATAATACGAGAAACAACCCTAAATATTACAGAAAACATACATCATAATGGCATAAAGCCAGGTATGACTCCTGTCTAGTTGCAAAGATTAGCAGTACATGGAGCAAATGCAAGTTGTCCACATGACAGTAGGTAACCTATAAGTACACCAAATGCCTTACAAAAAACAGAACAAAAATACAGATGCCACCAAATTCAGATTAAGAATAGAGATACATGAACAATCTTTTTGTAGTACAAAACTTGAAAATCGCCTTGAAAATTTGTGACATTGCGCTAAAATCATACTTAAAAGCTTTTTTTCGTCTGACACTCCTCAGAGTATGAAATGTCAGAAAGGAAATTATATGTATATGGCAACCTATTAGGTAATAGAGATACATTACTGAATGGATTAAGTTTCCACTGTAAGAAGTGTCTTGATGGGCATTTAACACATCAACACTGATATAGCATGACAGGTATTTTCTTATACCTACATTTTATACACTTTAAATAATGGAACAATCTTATTCCCAAAACTAAAATCAAGTCTACACTCTGGCATTACTAAAGAGGTAGAACTAGGTAGTGAAGGTTTCCTTTTTCACAAAATGCACGATAGACTAAAGCACAATCTTCCAATGAAAAATGCCACCTTATATAATCAAATTAGTCTTTTGGTCCTTGTTACAGAAACACTGCGAAAAGCTAAGGCCTATAAAACAGTGGACAAGTATATCATATTACTAAAATCATTTAAATATTTACAGAATTAATTTCTTTCTAAAATTATTATAAAGTTCAATGTTCAAAAGTTCTTATCATCCTCATCTCCAATACTGTCATGGCTCTATCGAAATGATGATTCACAACATTCTTCAGTACTCTTTTTATGGGTGAAGGCAGGACATTTTCCTGGACGTACTTAATGTCTTTCAAGTCTTTGGTGGTGCTCTCTTTTCTTCAAATCTTGTGACCAAATTTATACAAAGACAATAGACATTTCAGTAACAATGAGGATTGTGCCGTAATCCAGTGCACGTGACGTATCCTGCATGAACATTTTATTTTTGGTTTGGACTCTACCATTTCATTGAAGGCATTCGTCACTTTCAGAGAAGGCCATCACATAGGGAATTTGACAACACGTATACCATGCCATCAAGTACTTTCATAATTTGCATATAGATTTATACCTTATGTGAGCTTCCAGTGAAAAACTCCACCTTATTCAATCAAATTAGTCTTTTGGTCCTCTGTGGGTATGATTAAAGATGATCTTCTTATTTGATAGTATATGACATATCACACTTTCTGTTACGAGCAGCTCACATCATTTCAGTAAGTTCTGTACCATCATGATCATCTGCATTTTGAGACCATTTGTCCAGCTGGAGCAAGGTTGGTCCTTCCTCTATGTATGGTCCTTCTCCATTAATTTCAGTTTTCCCTTACACTTATGCTTATGTGTGTTCATATTGAGTGCCCTGTCATTTTGCTTTGCCATTGGCGAGCCCCTTATTGGCTTTTTCGATTTTGAAGCAACTACCTTTATGTCAACAGCCAATGCTAGAAATGAACACTTCCTAACTACATGCACCCTTGGTAAGGGCTCTTACCCTATAGTCAAGTGACCTGCCAAATTAAATGGTGGACTTATCAGCTTGAGAGCAAGACTTGAATTGTCCAGTTTTCGTGTCTCCTAATCAGTACTATCTTAAATCACTTCTTGCTACTTCTTCCTCTCAGTGAATTCCATGCGGATAAAGTATCATACCCGTAGGATTCTAAAGAGCTATTAAACCCGGGAATCTTTGGGCAATAATTTGCAAGCAGGAAGAACTAAAAAGACTAGCAATTGATAAGGTGACACACATATGTCTAAGGAAATCATTACGAAATCCTCAATACTAAGACAAAAACGTAATCAGGAAATTGCACACCAGAATCATATTACGTAAGCTTTTTTCTTAATCCAAAGGTTGTATTGGTTTTTGTACACCTTTTGTATAAGAACATATTTGTGCTGTGTCTAGACACTAAATAAGGCACCAGTGATCTCAAAGTCATTACCTGGATTTTACTGAGAGCAGTCCTATCTCTAGCTTGCTTCCAGTTCAAGTGTATATTGTGTATCTTAGATACACATGAAAAGAAAAAAAATAACTGAAGAAGCAAGATGTACTTTGTTGTATCAACATATAAACTATCTCTCAAAAGTTTCAATGAACATATGAAATATGGTTTTCAGGCATTTGCTGACAGTTATAAGGTACCACAAGGTGAATTTGGACATTAATCCTCCTGGTTTAAGTGTAAGCACTCTGACAACTTGCTTGCATAATTCATTAGTAGGATCCTCAAATAACATAGGCAGCTTACACAGTGATGTCACCAGAAAATTTTTGCACTAAACGCAGCAATTCAAAGATCTGGTACACCACCACCTCCACCCCAAAAATACAATTTATAACAATTAAGGACTTTAACATCTGTGGTATATACTGTCTGTACCCCACTATAGAATGTACTCCCACTTGAGTACCCCTCTAAATGTCACATGTGAAATTGACTTTGGAGGTGCTTACTACTCCCTTAGAAAGACATAGCAGCAGTCCATCATTTCAGACGACCACAAAATTTGTTATGTAACACAAAGTGACTCCCAGCATCTCCCAAAGGGCTGTCACAAACCCAATAATAAAGCACTGCTTTCAAGGGGTGATCCATGTCCATGGCCCCAAACAAGAACTTGTAGTACCAAAGCACATCAATTCTGAGATTGTAGCAAAGGTATCACTGTTTGTTTCACCAGGCTATTGTTCAGGCACTGGCACTACTTATACTCAGTCCAGGGTAGTTTTAACTAGGTATGCGTTGGAAGGGGGACAAGAGGTAGCTTCCTTACGTTGTAGTACGAAGGTAGCTATACATACATATCTATTTGGTTATGACATTGGAAGGGCACAGGCAGCTACCATACTGACCTGGGGTAGTGTCCAGTAGGGGGTCAGGCCAGTAATTGAGACAGAGTGCTTTCAACCCCTGGAAGAGATTTCTAAAGAAAGTAACCAACCCATCAGCAAAGGACCATAAAGGACAACTAGCAGCTCTTTAGTACAACTTTGATAACACATGTAACACTACTGAAAATTAATACACAGACATGCAAGGAAGAGTCTCTTTCCCCGGCCTATTGCACGGGTATGGCAACTAGTTTGAAAAGAAGAAAATATGCAATTATCTGCACAGTCAAAAACTTTTTAAGACAGGGATGAACAGGTTCCTTTCGACTTTTGATGAGTCAAGTGTCTTACCATCTCAAATTGCATTTTCAAAAATAACCGGTCTACTTTTTGGAGCACAAAATAGCCATATATGGAACAGGCGTTTCCTCTCTTGATGCTGTTTGGCATAAAGTGTGCTACATGCAGCCAGACATGAGAGCAGGTTAACAAACACGCTTATACTTGTGAAATACCAAACATAATGACCATTATTAAGTAGTTAAACTAGGTATCGATTTGAGCCATCTGTCAAAAGTATAAATTAAGTTCAAACTGCACAATACAAAAATAAACTTAACGTATTTGCTACGTAGATCTGCCGCCCCGCTTAGTGCTAGCAGTCAAATACTTGCTTGGCGTTTACCGGTTTTCGTTGAAACACTCATCGTATTTACGCCGTGAGACATAATGGGGTGGTCGAATAAACTCTAAAATCGTTATCCTCTTAACAAATCAAAGGGTTTAATTGTATAATGTTTTGTTTACGAAGCAGAGCTTGTTTCCTTCGCTTGAAAATAATCACAAATACATCGCCAGACTTGCGGTCACATGGCTCGACTTTCTAAATATCGTATTGTTTGACATGACACGAATAAAAAAAACAAACATCGGCTTTCACTTCCTATCAAAGTGCCTGATTGATTCCATTTTAAAGACACAGAAGTACATCTATAATTACTGCTCATTTAACATTAATGACTACCACTGATTAGAAGTGATTACTGGAGCCAAAGAGCCAACAGTTCCATATCCAGGTACTGTGTGAAACCCTAGATCTTCGTAAAAACCTAGGAACCATCTTACAGTACACAAGTAATGCTTTGGGCAAATTTCTGCTAGACTTTCAAAATTTGCCAGGAAAACAGGTGATCGATATACTTTTATTTCTAGTCTACAATCGTGAAAGTGTTGAGTTGTACAGGAGGTAGCCGACATAGCAATATGATCAAGCATGTGCTTTTCAAAATAAAAATGTACATTCATGACTTGGGCTACATTCTTTGTCTGGAGCAAGTCTGTCATCACTCTAGTCCTTACCTCGAGATTTGCTAGTGGTAAATCGCAATCTTCCTTTCACCTGCTCCAAATCGTCCATTATCTCATGAGTGTGGTGCTACAATCCCCTGCAGGTCTGTTTTCATGGCTGTCGCTGTAAGTACCTTCTTTGTGCACAACTATCGCTCGTTTCAAAGGGTTTATTCATCTTTACTTCCGTTCTATGATTGACACTCACATGCTCATTACAATTTTGCCAGTTCGTCTACCAAATCATTAATTTGAACCTTTACCGAAAAATCCTGTCATGGAGATACTCTTCACTATGAGGTTGGGGTATCTGCCCTCATTATATGAGCAATCAATATCCTACCACCATATCGTCTCTAACGCAAATATAATTAATCCCTTTTAAAATCTTCTGCTTAATGGGGGCTCAAATGGCCTAATATTAGACCCCACTGATATATTTTAGGGGTTGTGGGCGCGTTGCCACATTCCACGTGAACACATTTTATAAGCGATGACTAAAAAGACCAAACTTTTTTTGCAAAGTTTAATTAAAATTGATGAAGTTACAACCTCAGAATGACCTTTTCAATGTTTCTGCTATAAATAACATTCAACTAAGGCTCACGTAAACCAGTCCAAGTTTTGACAATTAAGCCTACCTGCCAACGTCAGAATAGTATCAAACTTGTTAATAGGAACACAAGTCCAATGTGTAACGTATTCTGTCGTCATGTAACTGTTGTGGGAGCAGTTGTTAGCTATTCAAAATAACATTGGGCACAGAGGACAAATGAGAACGTTATTAGCCATGTATTGATACTAAGAGAGCAATTGTTCTCGCGACACATGTTCACGAGTTGAAAGTCAAAAAGCCTAGGCTCACACACTGAGAACCATGCCGTGAAATTAACAGCCAAATTGAACTACAATCCAACAATTCAGTACCTGTGTTTTTATCCTTCCTTGCAAACACGGCCTTCCGTATTGCGAATCAGAACAATTTGAAATGGCATTTGAATCATAAATGTGAGATGGAGTCCACGTGATGGAGTAGTGTAGTTTAGTCATAACACAAAAGTTCCATCCTATTGAAGTGCTTCTGATACAATCAATCAACAGTTAAACAAGTTGACCACAAGTAACACCCTGATAGTGATATTTTATCAGAGGACATACGAATGTGAAATCATAAAAACTACCGTACCTGCTATCCTTGTTACTGCAATATCAGCTATAGATGTTTGTATGACTGGACTTCGAGAGCGATGAATGACACGAGTACGTCTCTCGGAGGCCATTTCAATTACTCAATGTTAAACCGGTGTTAAACTGCTGTATTTACTTTGCCATTTCGTAAAATATCCTTTGCTCGTAGCATATGTCAGAACATGAGATATAAATTGTCAAAAATCTTATCTACATTTTTGTTCGGTCCACAACAATACAAAGAACCAGAAGCAACAGCGTATTGCTAACAACCAGTGTTATGAATGCGAATTCCTGCTTTAAAAGGAATTAATTTGCAAAACAAAACTGGCATCACTTTGTTGCGCAGTCAACCATAGCTGTACAAAAGGTCTCCATGGGACAAAGAGAGATGTGGTTTCACAGCCAGGACTGGTGATTGTGGTAACTAGAATTTAGCTGCCTATGACCAACTGTCAAGTGAATTTCAAGCAAAGTCAATGATTGGAAACCTTATCTGATGACAGAAAACTCGTTACGTAATTTAAAATCTGTTTTTGAGAATATTCATGAATTAATCATATTTCTCTTTAGTGAGCACATATTAACAAAAACCTCAGGTCAGCAGTAAATATTTTAGACACCCTTTGAGGAAGAACAGACCACAAAATTTTCTTAACAAAGGGCGTTAATGACACGGAGCAAGTCCGATCGAGCACTTAAAAAGCTAAGATGATAAAGTTAGACCTCAGACGATAAAGTTACATGATATGAACACCACACATATGCATTAATTTGACTGACAGCTTACATGCCTAAAGGATGCTTTGATGTAAAATTTAATATGGTATTTTATCAAAATAGGCCAGTGGCACGCGCGAGCTAGAATTGATAAACTTCAGTTCACCTTCAAATATGTATAAGGCTTAATGGCCACTGATCTTCTCTTATAGACAGTGTGACCATAAATTCAAACATTGATTACTGTAGCGTACAAGACAGTGTTAGAAATTTTAAGATTTATCAAAAGATTATCAACCGGAAACCGGTGGCCTCACGTGAAGTTTAGTCAGTCGTGCCTTCCAACTTGGTTGGTTACAACAAGAGTAGATTACATCGCATCCAGACCAAAAATCTGCGGCGTGGTTACAGTTAATTAAAGTGGGGGGCGAGAATGTAATGGGGTCCCTGGACTCTGTAGTGACCCAACTTCCCGAAAACAACACCCGCAGTCCAAACCACGCAGCACGCGTAGGTAACACGATTGCTGACGTAAAATTCGTTCTAGATTCTTCTTGTATATCCCAGTAAAAGTTTTCCAGTTTTATTATAAATCTTCATCCTTCGTTTCTCGTCGCAAATATGTAAATATCAAGTTACTGCACGTAGATACGACTACCTTTTTGCTTCATCGTCTACAGCGCGCCATGACATTTGGGTGAGTCAATTCCTTTTCACAAATCTTTATAGAATTCATGGCACAATCACTTTACCCCTTTGTATTTGTTTGCAATTCATCTCCCAAGACCTTAATTGCCACTAAAGATCAGGAAATTGATTAATTGATAAATTGATTAACACCTGTAAATTGTAACTTTATCTGCAGCAACAGCAAACAAATCAGTGCAAAACTGGTACAAAATCCAAATTTCATGCACAGTCTTTCACCATTCAAGGAGACACTTCGAAGTCAAACAGACTTTAGAAACCAAAATGATTGGAAATCACGGAACTGATTTTAGGAAATTAACCTTGAAATAAGTCATAAAGAGATTTTTATATAGTTTTATCTGTTCGGACGCCCATAAACCAGATATCCTAAAAAGGCGGAAAGTATGCAAAGGATTGGATCATTTGCCCGCTTAACCTCTCACTCGCACACACACGCACACACACACACTTCTGTTTCTGTCGGCTGGCACTGCCACTGTCTAGATTCGACAAAAATGTTCCTGTTCCAGGCATAATCTAAGATGTACATATTTTGATGGTTATTTGCAACATGTTAGGAAATCCCTGTCACCTTCAAAAGTCAAAAAGTTTTTAAAAAAGTGTCTTCCACAAAGACGACAATTACTTGACTGAAGATGAGTTGAAAGATAAAGATTTTTCAGCACTCGCTCATGAGCTTTTTAGTGATCATTCATCCCGATGTTGGTTTTGAAAATATAACAACAACTTGTAAGCCAACAATTACGATCGTTTTCCTGCAACATCGAATGCAAAGATAAACTTCGTCTTGTTAGAGAGAAGCGATAGCGAAACTGAATCCACCAGTTGCCTTAACAGACCGTTGCTATAACATAATGAAAGCTCTTGCCATGATAGACAAAGTTTGAAAATGTCCCTCATGGGATCAAGACAGCGTAGATATGCTTAGTGACATCACTCAGAGCCAAGAGAATTGCATCAAAGAAATCAATTTTCTGAAATCCTTAGATTTTGATGAAAAGGCTTTGAAATGCATGTTTTAATTCGCGAATTTCGTTCGTGAGTATAAAGTGCTGTAGCCTTAGCATACTCGCACACCTCTTGTTAATCACCTCGAAAATTTGCGACATTGCGCTAAAAACATACTCTTCGGAGTATGAAACGTCAGAAAGGTTAAGTGTATGTCTATGGCAACCCATTTATACGAAACATGTATCAAAACTAGCCAATCATAAAGAAGAAAGGAAACAAAGAAAGGGAAAATGAAGAAACAAAACATTATTGAAAGAGTCCAAGTGAAATAACGAAGTCTTTCTGCCTACAGAGTACTGGTTTTCTTGTTTGAATGTAGACAGACTCCAATACACTTAGACGAAAGGACGATCTAGCTGTGCCAATTATCCGAAAAGGATGAATACAAAGAATTTACAAGTAGAGATAATGCGGTTGTCCTTGAATCATTGTAGTAGCCTGATGACCGTATCGGATTGAGCCATTTAATTCAACGCATGGTACATGAGTATTGAATTCAAGCAAAATCAGCCACAATACTGAAAAGATTACAATTCTGTACTCATTCGTTATAAAGCCCTTTTTTCCAGCTAAAAAGCATACAACTAGCTTTAAGCCCAAACTCAAATTAAATAGGATCACAGTGAAGTAATCCCTGTTCATGTTCCGAAAGTATTCCATTGCTCAATACAACTTTTGCATAGTCCCAAAATGTTCAGGCAAACAGTCATTTGGTTAACGTAATGAATATTCCCTTTATCTAAATGCGGGAACATTGCTTCTCAATAAAAAGTTACCTTTTATCTGTAGTATTGTTTTAAAGTAAGATTCTTTCCATTACAAGTACGCCTACTCACAGCAACTGTCTGTGCCTTATGCTTCAGCGAAATTCAGGGCCCAATTGCTGCCATGTTAGAGCACTTCGTTACTGGCAGACAATCGTTGTCATCATTCAACAAACTCGGTTCCGAGTAACACATGACTCAGACGTGTAATCTGTGAGGTCTTCCTTCTAATAACCCACCTTTTATTTTATGCCGTGGTGTATCTTTATGAGAACAACGGCTAAATCATTAGCTTGACGTACTAGATTCTGCACTGAAATCTTGAGTAACCTTCTGAAAGCACACTTTGCTTGTGCATCCTATGGATGTGTATATCTGCTCCCACTTGAAGACATCTGCTCTCACTTGGAGACGGTGTCACCTGAGTGGGTTTTCTTTTATTAAAGAAGAGTGTGATTTTTTGTTGGTAAATAGAGTTCGCTTATACACCTCAAAGAAACAAAACTAAAGTAAACTCTGTGTTTGATTATTTTGAAGTTGTTACAGTTTTCTTGCCATCTCCAATTTCAAGCTTCAAATTCCATGACAGTTGAGCTTGCAGTCATTAATCTAGGCTCTTTCCTAAGATGAACTCTATACTGTCCCGTTTGTCAACAAAGAAAGCAATAGCTCCCCAAAACACTCTTAAAATCCTCACGTACGACTCCAAGAAGATAACGCAGAAGTCAATTCACCAAAACACTGCTTTAGGTTTGAATATGATGCCTAGCAGTTGTCCGTGGAGAAATTGCAACTTAAAATACAAGAAAATACAAGAATGCAAATTGGCACTTTTGATATTGGCTTTGACGTGCAGTCGACTCTGTATACCATATCAGCAGTTCTCGGTTCAGATCGAAATCCATACTGAGATTCAGGTAGCACTAACCCTACAAGGGAAGCACTGAGACAATTGAAGGGTCCGGACGCATTTGTAAGGCAGTTGTGATATCCTAGCGTTCAGTCATCAGGAGAACCATTTTATTCATCTCCCGCAATCTGGCCGCAATTCTTGCATCAGATAAAAACTTCTTCTGCAATTATCATAAATACATATATTGTGTGGTTTGTGCACAGTAGGACTACTCGCATACACAATTCAATACCTTAGAGAGTTTGGTTACAAGTTTTAGACTTCCCAATTCGTACTCCATGTTTCAGCTGAAAGACTATCACTCCCTTAGGCCTTTCCATTTGAAAGCTACTTAATGGCATATTTAATTTCAAAAACAGTAGATTTCCTAGCAATATCTTGCAATACAGGTTTCTTGGGGAGACTATTGACAACTCTTATGTCGACATTCGAGATGCCGTTTAGGACATCAAACAAGTCTTTGTCCCATTAAATGCATAGCGTGAATATGATACAACTGCTGAAAAGTAACTAGTAGCTAAAGTCATGAAAGGGACACTGATCCTGGATAAGTTACACATACCCTCCTCACCTCCACTTCTCTACAATACCATAAGCTAAAATTGTAACTATTTTCTTTAATCCATTCATTTTGTATCGGAATGTGGCAAGCGTTTATGACTAGCATAATTTTTCGTTCTTACATGGTTGCTATGGTCACAGAGTTTTAGACTAGAGTGCTTCCCTTCGAATGTTCGAATACAGAAAAATACGTCAATCATGGGAAGCAAAGACGGTAGCACAAGTTGGGCAAGAAGCTGCGATGTAAACAAATGTAGCAGTGAAAGTATATGAAACTATCAACCGAAAACCAAAGCAATGAAGGTTCGTTACTCTTGGGTGCTTAATGCATGCGGGTTAATAGTTGGAGGCTGGGAACTTTATTAGAAAGTAATAAACGAGGAGTGGAGTTTAATTAACCACGGGTCGTGGAAAATCTTCCTGATTATTATGCTTGATGTTGTGTACCTCTTTCGACCATTCATGATAACCTTTCATATGTAGTTATTTACAAATAAAAGAGGACATTTAAAAGTATGAATGCAATGTCATGGTATCTTTTAGAAACAACAAAACAGAAAATTGCCATACAGAGATGACGCCACCGGGGGGGGCTTGGGGGCAGGAGCCCCCACAAATCCATCGAGTCCCCCCGTCGGCACCTCAATTTTTGAAAAATTTTAA
>JANTCA010047622.1:0-18509 GCA_024741275.1 Chironex yamaguchii
GAAGCAGAACTTGAATGTAAACAACAAACAAATAAAACAGGAGCAAGGATACATCTACCTGGGTCAGCACATTAGTCTTTTGGACAAAAATCAAGACAATGAAATCAAAAGACATATAACAGCTAGCTGGAAGGCTTTTGGCAAAAATAGCGACATCCTAAACAATACCACTATGCTTGAAAAGAAAGGTCCACGACCAAGTGACACTGCCTTCAATGAGATATGACTATGAGACTTGGACTTTGAGTCATGGTTGATTATGGATCACTTGCATTTTATATTTTTCAGTGTGTTGCAGTTTTGTATATTTTGGTAAAATAAAATAAAATAACAAAAGTGAAGGGCATCTTAGGAACAATCAAATGAGCAAAATGGATGTGGGCTAGTCATGTCACAAGGCAGAAAGATGGCAGAAAAACAAGAGCAACAACCGAATGAACACTAAGAGTAAGAATAAGAAAGAGTGGGAGACGGAGAAAGAGGTGGAGAGATGACAAGATAGATGCTTACATGGGAGGTTAAAACTGCAACCAGATGGCGCAAGAAGGAATAAAGTGGTGGCAGCATGTCAAGGCTTTTGTCCAGCAGTGGACAGACAATGGCTACCCATGATGATGATGATAAAATTACATGCTGTAGCGTGTTTTTACTATCCATTTGAATGTAGTATTTCTGTGTGACAGAAGGCCTTGTAGTAGAAGGGTTCATTTTTGGGAGTGAGTAAAATTTCATATATTTGTATTTTAACCTTTTCATTTCATTCTTATATTGCAAAAGTATTGTTACCTTCATTATATATAGTACCTAATCAAGTTATGTATTAATTCATCATTTGATGTTATTTAGACTAATCATTGTCAGACAGAATAGAAGAATACCGGAAAAAATTCCCTACTCATTATCACTGATTGCCTGTGTATGTTTTTCTTTGACGTTTTAGCTTTCCTAATGAGATGTGTGCCACTATAAAGCAATGTCTGTTAAATATACCAATGACAATGTTGTGCTATTAATTCATTACATTTACTGGAGTGACTACCAGAATCATTTCAAATTTTCACGAAGGAACTAGCCAACATGTGCTATCAATTGAACTCTTTATCAAAAATTGAGCTGCATAAAATTCTCATGATTTGCATTCATATTGGTGGCTCCCAAGGAGGTCTGAGGAGCTTCAACACCATTTTTTGCAAAGAAAAAGTATTTTGTTTCTTACTGTAAAAGATCTGTCATTAGCACAGTTTTTAACATTATTAACACTTGATTGTTATGTCATGCCAGCCTCAATCAATCATAGTCTCACTTACAATTGACATAAAATCATCATATAATTGTGCTGCAAAAGTTGTTTTTTCTAAGTCAAATAATACTGTCAAATGTCCCCCCCCCCCCACTCTACTAAAAATGTTTTGGTACAACCTCTGAGCTACCATTTTCATAAAATTGACCTTTGAAATGTGCTACATGAAGAACATTTGTAGTGACTACACAATAACCAATCATAGCCATATTAATAAGTACCTTATCTTGTTATCAAAATCGTCAAGAATGGTTCTTGAGAGATACTTACTATCAAAGTGGCAACACTGTTCACATTTTTACAAAGAATGGTGATAAAAACTTGGATAATAATAGAATTTAAATATAAAGAAGTTTAATTGGTTTTGCCAAAATCTTCATAAGCCACATGAATGGTAACAACTTTGTGGTTCCTAATATCAACTCTGAAACCTGAAACAATCAATCAAATACTTTTCTATGACATGACGGGGATAAATCTTACCAAAATCAAAGAGTGACATTTTGTGCTCAGTATCATAATCCTCCAAGGGTCCATGAACATCATAGTCACGAGGATAGAATTCACTGAGTGCTTTCCCCAACCGTTTTCCATCTCGGTGCACAGGAACATTGCCAAAGGAACCCACAGAATAGTGTTCCCTATAATACTTCTGTCGTTGTTCAAATAGTTGTGTGGGTGAGATAGGGCCACTATCCACTTTCATGTGAGCTGGTTGCTTTAGTACTGAGTCTTGGGTTCTCAAAACTAATCTGTCTTTGTATTCTTGGCTCAAGTGAGGTGTCATTTTGGATTCAATACCCTCCACCTGTGAGTTATCATCAGGAAATGACCTTAAGATTTTTGTCAGGTCTTCATTTGATAATCCACTTGGTAAATCCACCTGCATGTAGTTGATCATACTTGCATTGTCCTTTAAATGCAGGCTGGCTTGTTCTTGAAGTAACTGCTGTAATATGGAGGGACGACTATCAATTGATGTATGACCTGGGTATGCAGGAGGCTGCCGATAATTTCCCATGATGTACCTTAATCTCTCAGAAACTGAATCATTTTGTAAGTACTGTCGATCATTTATCTTCAAGGTTGGCAATTGTGAGAGGACAACAGGATTAAGTTTCCTTTCACTCAAAGCTGGACTTTCTTCTAGTGGCATTAGTTCACTGTAGGCTACTATATCATCACAACCCTCTTCATCATAACTTAAGCCTATATCATCTGTAGGTTTCCTGCTGTTGTCATGTATGCTGGGTGACTTCTTTTTCCTGACAAGGAATGGCAGTTTCTTCTTTCCTTTACTATTACGGCTTTCTAGTGGTGCCTGTCTAAAATTGGACTCCTTAACAAAATATGTTTCTGATATATCAATTTCTGGGATGGCTCTTCGAGAGTGGTAAACATTTTGTACATTTTGTGGAGAAAAGTTTCCTACAATGCAAAAAAATTCTGAATTAACACATCACTACTATGCATCAAAACAGTGTAGAAGACAAACAGTTTCTGGAAATATCACTTAGTAATTTCTTCCTAGAAATAAACACAGGTTTATTGGAACTTGAGACCTGTGTCAAATATATTAAAATTTTCATACAGATTTGAAACATTGCACTAAAATCAAACTAAAAGCCTAAGCTTAAAGCTTTACGCATGTTTTTAGCACCATGTCTCGAATTTTCAAAGTGATCTTCAAGTTCTGTACCACAAAAAGATTGTTCTATGTATGACCTATAAAATATATTTATTGTCACAAAAAATACTCCAAGACTATGGCTTCGCAGGTTGTACAGGTTAGACAAATGACTTGAATTGACCTATTTGCATAATCCAATTGAGATCTTGGCGTACTTCTGCACAAACTTCCTCCAACCATCTTGCTTTGAAGTGATTAAGGGAGGTACCCGGTGTCATCTCATAGCCGGTCAATCCATTATTCTGGAGGTCGTCCATGGGGTGGTCTACCAGGGAATTCATCTTTGTATGCACATTATACGTAACTATCCTTCCTTCTCTTACAATGTGACCAAACAAATTCAGTCTTGGCTTCTGCATGAGCTCAAAAATATTCTTCCAGCACCAACCTTTTTCCTTAGTGTCTCTACTTTAACTCAATCCAGTTGTGTCTTACCAAGCATAGATCTTAAACAGTTGTTTTCAAAAACAAGGAGATTCAACATTTCCTCTTTGCTCGGACTCCAGGCTTTACAGGTGCAAATTGCTACTGAAACAATAAGGGCATAGTATAACCTGGTCTTTATTTTGAGTTGTGAGCTAGAAAATGCTAGAGCAGTTCTTCTTTTGATGCCGCTAGCAGGACCAGGCACAACAGAGCCACAAATAAAAAAGTTTCAATATTTTCTACTATGTTACCATTTATGGTGACACGATCCAATTCAATGGTCAGAACTTTGCACTTTGATGTGACTTAGACAAATATCAGAAATTAAATGTATAGCATTGACTAATGCCACTTTTTGGTCATGAGTGGGGTCCTTAGTTAGTACTATTGCTAGTCTATATTTGCAACATGCACCATCAATTCAGCTTGGAATCCAAGATCACTCTCAAGATGCTAGGTTCTTTTCAAATTCTAATGATGGACGGATCTTTTAATGCTGCATGTCGTCCTTTCATGTTTTTGTTTAACTATTCGTGGTACATTCAAAGGAGGCCAAACAATAACACATATTATTGCATTCAAACAGAAATTGTCTGCAATTATCCATTCCCTGAAGTTCCGGTCTAAACTTTCAATACCATTGACAATACAAACTCTATGCCCACGTATTCTCCGAAAAGGCGACGTTGCCATGAACTTGGGATAACTGTTGCGAGCGCACGAGTCGAATTTACAAGGTTATTATGATGAAAATATCTTTCAAAACAGAGCTTTTATGACCACAAGCTTTTTGAAACAGCAGTCAGCTGTAGCATACAAATCAAACTCATTCAATCATTGTATTCAATTATATGAGCGTCGATGATGCCCATTCAATCATCTCTGTAAAAATCTTTTCCCAATAACAAAAATATGGGCGCGTGGCTTTGATTAATCTTTGGTTTCCTATTTGTTAGACCGTCAGGAATGACAAATTCGTTAAATTCGATTAATCCAACATCACGCAATATGAGGTAAATAACTACTTCGAGTAAAATTCCCATGATTTGATAGAAATGCAGCTTAAGGATTACAAGGTTTAAACATTTCCTCACAGTTAAGATCAGTCAGTAATAAGCCTTAAGATAAACTATGTGATTCGTAACTGTAGTTAACTTCCAATAAATTTAGACTTGATGTATGATTTTAAGCACATGGGTAAAGTGTTAGGCATACCAACATACCTCGGTCCGGGCTGCTTCTCTTCACATACTTGCCATCAAGCCTCTCAGAAGCAACGTATGCTGCTTGGGGATCCTTCTTCCTCCCAAGTATATTAAGCATATTGATTCCTTCTATAATATTAACGCCCACAAAAATCAAGTTTCCATAACTGTTGTCTTCTCCTATCCGCCATCGCTGAAAGAAAACGATATACACTTAGTAAATTGGCACACAATAAAACATAGACCAAAATGGACACAGGGAACTGAAGTATAGTAATGAAGTGCCATGGTATGCATGTCCACAACTTCTGCATCAATGTATCTGTCTCTGCGATTATAAATATGCCAGGTATTGTACACTTTCATTGCAGGGGCGGATTTAGGGGGCTTTCCTGGTTTCCGGAACCCCCCCTTTGCCATGTTGATATTTTCTTGCATAGAATTTAAAAGAATGTATGCCAATGCCACTGTCTTAATTTGGGAACGTTCAATAATCACATGACCATGATATGATAGTAGGTAGGTGTAACCTTTTTGGTTACGACTGATTACGATCAATATGTGTGATAGGTAGGTCTTTACGTTAGCTATTATATAACCCTGTATCTCCAACAATACGGTAATCATCATAACACTGTTGATGAAAACCCTCCCTCAAACGTTCTAGATCCGCCACTGCATTGTGACTGTAATCTTCCACGATTTCCAGGCATATCCTCCAGGAACGATTTCCACTGGTGACTTCCATTTAGGTGTATTGGAGACCTTCTACATTAAAACAAGAAACCAGTACTCTGTAGGCAGAAAGAGTTCGTTTTTTCACTTGGACTATTCCAATAATGTTTGTTTCTTCATTTTCTCTTTGTTTCTTCTTCCTTTGTTTTTTATGATTTGTTAGCTTCCATATATGTTTCGATAAAAAGGCTGCCATTTATCTATACGTTTCTTTCTGCTATCCATAGTCTGAAGAGTGTCGGATGAAAAAGGATTTTAAGCACGTTTTTAGCGCAATTTTGCAAATTACCCACTTTTCAAAATTTGAATTAAAGCTATGATCAGGCATTGTGAAGTCACAGAGAGAAAGAAATACATACAAACACCAGCAGATACAAAAAATGCAATAATTTTTTTAACTATTGTGAAAACACATTTATGGCAATGGTCGACATTTCGTGTTTTTGATCTTTCCTTTCTGACAATTCATACCCTGAAGAGCGTCAGACGAAAAAAGCTTTGAAGTATGATTTGAACGCAATTTTGCAAATTTTCAAGGCGATTTTCAAGTTTTGTACCACAAAAGGATTGTTCAAATTCTCTATTTTTTTACTGATCAAATGATATGCTGATTATATTCTCTTTGTCATGTTACTTGCATTGTCTTATGCTTGTCTTCAAAATTCAAAACAGTTGTACACCATATTCCGTAGCGCCCATTAATCTAGCATTATTGAATCTTTGCAAGTTTACTCCCAGTTGAATATAATTGTGTCCTGTGTATGAATATAAATATGAAATGTTAGCACAAAGGATTATTGTAGGTTGCTCGTAACCAGCGTTATTAAAGTTTTAGTGTGTTCTGTGCATACAGCTTGCTTTGACTTTTGAACGTAGTGTGGCCATGGAATTCCGTGGGCCCGCGTTGTTGTTGCTACTGCATCCAAAGGGTTTGAAACATAAAAAGTTTCTTGCACACTTTTCACGTCATCAAACAGAGGTTGCGATACATCGTTAACACCTTATCACGTTCTCTAAAAATGGCCAGTTTGAGCACAAGGATTTTCATTAGCCAATTCTTTTGGTGAACAGCACTGATTGGATAGAAGGTATCAATGCAATGTTGTGCTATGCAGTGTAGACAGATCATAGCACAAAAGTGGATATTCCGCATTGGGCAATTAACAATAACACTAATGGAAGAGAAAATGGTTGACTTCACTTCCTATAATCTGTGTTGTCTGGATTAGGCAAATATCATAAATTAAATGTAAAACTTTTGTTACTGCCATGTTTTATCACAAGTGGGGCACTTCGCACTATTGCTAGTTTAAGAACATAGTAAATAATAAACAATGGAGTACAGATGTCGATATCTGATACAAAATTATACTTTGGGTGAAAACCAGGACTGTTAGTGATACATTACCACCGTATGCGTGGTAGTCTTGAACAAGGCAGCCAAGAAGAAGAGAGATTGTTGTTACTGGATAGTGTTCTAGCAGGTGAAAACATTGTCAAAATAACTCTAGTTTAATTGTTCAGTCGAGTGGGAAGCAGTGTCATGATTTTACTGGAGCGGATTGGCAACACAAGATGGTGATGTGTTATGTCCAATGTAGATGTGTGAACAGACACTTTGGAACAAAATAACCCCAAACATGTAGTTCCGACCATGTAGCTTGGACAATGTGGTTCCCTTCTAACACTATATATATGACACCCTTCTTGTAGAAAGTCAATATATGTATGTTCGTGCTGAAGATCAATCAAGTTCAGTGACTTCTTCGTATTAAGGACCACAAATCAGTCAACGAGAAAGCAGTAATATGGAGGAATGGCAACCATGACAGTATGCAAAGGGAATCACCTAAGCGAATTTTTCAGCAAATTCATCAGCAATTGGAATGTCCTTTGTTCTTTCTAGGCATGGGTGAATTTGCAGTTCAAATACGCAGCGAATTTGTCAGCAACTAGAATGCCTTTTGTTCTTTTTGGAATGGGCAAATTTGCTTCTTTTTGCTGAGGAATTCACTCAAGTGTTCGCTCAAGTGGAAACCTTAAGAGTCTCAGTCTTAGAGGCCTGAGACCTTTAATTCCATGATGGAGAATCTTCATCAGTACTTTCACCAGTTTGAGATCTTTGTGAAAGCAATAAAAGTAGCAGATGAGCGAATGTGCTCTTGGCCTTTCATGCGATTGATGTACCAATGTATATTTTGGAAACAATGTTGGGAATGGACCAGGATAACTTCGTGGCCATAACAGAGTGCCTTACGAGAAGATATTCAAAAGTCGACCCTATCTTGGAACGACTAACGATTGTGGAATCAAAGCCTGAAAATGGAGATTTATAATGATTTGGGAACACCCTACTAGACAAAATATCAGAAGTTTTCTAAAAAAAGGACCTTTTCCGAGAACATTTAGCACAAGTGAAATTTGTCCAAAACTGCCCGTCCAACCTTTGTTGAGAAATCAACATCTGTTCCACACAGACTTTCACGGATACACTTAGCCTGACAGACAAGATCTCATAGTCGTCATCTAAGACAGACAAAGTATATGCAGTGGAGTTAAGGAACAACTTCCATCCAAAATGTGCAAGTAAATCCTTGAATAATTCGTCTGTAGGTAGTGAACATTCTAGATCTTGCTTTAGCAGTGGGAGCCAGAACCATTTGGCGGAAACCCCTCTTGTCAAGCTAGAGGGAAAAAATATGGTAACTGTGGGAAAGTAGGTCTTTTTTTGCGTGTTTGCTGCAGTCATTCCACTGTTGATGTTAGGAACGAGTGTAAAACGAAAGAGTCTCCATGACTAGTGTTTTGTGTGTTGGAAATGATATAGAGCTATAACTCACAATATAGAATTTAACTGTTGTAGGACTTTAAGGCAGTTTTCAATGGTTTGGGTTGGGTGCAAGGCTTTCACCATCAAATTAAAATTGATCCTAATGCCATACCTGTCACACAAAGTGCAAAAAGATTGCCTTTGGCTATAGTGCCTGAGGTTGATGAAGCAGAGCTTGATCGTCTTGTTCGTTAGGGCTAATTGGAAAAATTAATAGCAGCCCTTGGGTTTGTCGTGTTATTGTTGAATGTTGGAAGTCTATTCATCTCTGTGTTGATAGCTACATCATCAACAAGGCTATTATTCCCCCTCAACATCCACTTCCTGGGCCATGGACATTGCTTGCAAATATAAAAACTCCCACATGGTTTACATGCCTAGACATGCGTGACAGTCTTATTCCACTTGAACTTCTACCTGAGTCACGCCCATATACTGCTTTTGCAGTTTCAGAAGTCACCTGGTAGGCGGAAAGACTATGCTCTAAGGTAGTCACTCCAGAGCCTAGTCATGTTCAGCCGATTACTGATTTTGTCCACCCTACGGATGTAACTGCAGTCAACTCCTTTCTTGGCTCATGTCAGTTTTATAGTGGACATGTCGATAATTTTACTGGGAAGGCTGCACCCCTACATGCCCTAATAAAGAAGGGGGTGCCTTTTGTGTGATCTCCAGAGTGCCACAAAGCATACAATGTTCTTAAGTTCCAGCTTGTTAATGCCTTTCCTCTCCATTACTTTGAAACTGATCCTTCTAAGGCCAGCACTATAATTTCAACAGATATTGCTTCCTTTTCATCAGTTGGTGGTACTCTGCCCCATATAGTGAATGGAGAAGTCCATTTAATCAAATGCGCAAGTCGTAGATTGTCAGCCCGTGAGATGAATTACAGTGTCCAGGAGTAAGAGGCACTAGCAATCATTTTTGCTGTTCCAAAGTAGCATTTTTAATTGTGGGGGCGGCAATTTACTTTGCATTATGACCACCGAGCTCTGGAGGCTTTGTTAAACTCTAAAGGTTTGATAGAGTCAGCTCCTGTATGTCCAGATGGCTGTTGAGGCTGCTCCATAATGATTTTACTAGTAAATATATCCCTGGTCAAGACAACCGTCTCCCTGATTTACTATCCCACCTCACGGCAGCAAGTGAATCTCTCTTTCCATCTGAAGATGATGCAGATGTCATTGTTGCTATTTCAGAAAGTTTTGTTGATCCCTTGCCACGTGAGGAACTCATCTCTGCCACACGTGAAGATGATATCCTGCCGATGGTTGCACAACACATACAGTATGGTTGGCCTGTGCATCGCCCACCACAACCCCTGAGTGCATACTGGGGTATTCGAGATGAGCTGTCTTGTGTGGGTGGTATTGTTCAGCAGAATGACCATGCAGTCATTCCCGCCTGTTGCCAGGAGCAAGTATTGCAGCTAGCAAATGAGGGTCATGTGTGTATTGTGTCAATTGCCGGAAAATGCTTGGTGGCCTGCTGCTAATGGTTCATGTGCCACATTCATTGAGTCCTGTTTAGTTTGTAGTCAGATAAGAGGGTTACTCACCTGGCATGTGGGCATGGCTTTCCAAGCTACAAGGCTGTTCACTACCAAGATGCACCATGGACCCATCTGAATGTCGACATTTAGCACCACTACATGACTGACCCACCCAACTTTTGATACCTTATTATACTTACAGATTACTCTACTAAGCTTGTTAAAGTTTTAACTTACCAAGAAGTCAAAAGTATTACCATAATCCAGTTTTTGCTCTCCTGTTTGGCCCAATTTGGCCTTTGCCATATACTGACTATGGACAATGGTAGTCAGTTTACTTCAAATGAGTTTTGTAATTTCCTTGCCAAGCTTTCCATTCAGCAGACAATTTCATCGCTCTATTACCTCCAAGGCAATAGTATTTGTGAATGGATCAATCAGGAAATAAAGAAACATCTGTCTTTCCCCATCCCTGGAAAAGATATAGTGTACTGCTCTACCCCACACAGTGCTACTGGCAAGAGTCCCATGGAACTAATGTATGGTAGAAAGTTGAGGATGAACCTGACGTCCTTATCTGCTATGAACAATGGTACTGCATTTTTGCAGGCATGACTGTAGCGACTAACAAGTCTCCAGGAGGCAAAATCCGGTTCAAAAATACGACATTTTGCAGTTTTTGGGGATTATGTGAAAATGAAGTTACCCAAAAGCTCGTGCGGCAAATTGGATTCGAAGTACAGTAAAGCATCTAAGATTGAGTAAGAAGATGCGCAACATTGGTACTAAGAGGAGGCTGGTGGTTTGCCCCACTGTTAACAGACACAAGCTGCAAAGATGAAGACGAGTGCACCGAGGTGACCAACACCTACAATGCTGCAACTCATGCACCTGTGAATAAACCTAGCATGAGCATCAACAAGGAAGCTGATCTCTGCACTAGGGACCAACGGCCATCCAGTAGACTGAAAGATTATTGTACGTGAAACAGAAATGTTCGTGCTGAAGATCAAGTTCAGTGACTTCTTTGTATTGAGTGTTGCCTTACAATTTCCTTGTCCGTTTACTTCATGTCTTTGAGCCTTTTTGTGCGGCATCCAGGATGCAACAAACATGTGAAATGTCTTTAAAAGGGTGAAAATATTGAGACGATCTGATACAGCTATTTTATTCTTCCTCAGTGCAAACTACCGTGGTGACATGGATCGAGATGTCCTGAGAATTGGCACCATAGCTGTGTTGTGTTTGTTGTGTTTCTTTTACTAGTGCTGGAAGCCACATTGATGGAAGACTGTTAAGACATGCTGTTGATGCGATTGCTGTGTTGTAGGGAGTAAATGGTTTCTTTAATTTTTGCTTCTTGTTGTGTTGGTGTCCTTGTCTATAATTTTCTTGTTTTCCCAGTCAAAAGTATGGTTATACATCCAACAGTGGTCAGCTATTCCATACTGTTTGGTGTCACCATTCTGAACAGCTCTCTTGTGCTCTGTTTCTCGTTGCCTCAAGGAATGCTTTGACCCACCTACGTAGGTGGCATGACAGTCCTTATGATCTAGTTTGTATACAATGTTGTTGCTTTCTTCTGGAGGGACTGGATCCTTTGGTTTTGACAGCATCTTCCTTAGAGCGGACGTTGTGAAGAAGGAGCACTGGATGTTGTGTTGTCTCAGGGTCCTTCTCAGCTGTTCACCTGTGCTCTTCACATAGGGAAAGCATACTCGCTTCAGAGTTTTTGCTTCTGGTTTAACAGCAGGGTTGGCCCTGGATGCTTTATGTAAAGCTACCTGGAAATCTTTTGCTTGGTATCCCTTTGACAGGCGAACCTTCTGTATGTGTCTTTCTTCTTTTCTAAGGTCATCTAAACTTGACATGACACTTCTTGCTCTTCCAAAGAGGTTTGTAATGACACTGTTTTGGGCTGGCACTTGATGTGTTTCATTATTCAGATACTGATCAGTACGAGTTAGCTTTCCTCAGACAGTGACAGAAATACTGCAATCTAATTGCCTTTTGACTAGGACATCAAGGAAGGGTTTTTTTCCTCTGTCTCCATACCGAACTTAATATCTAGATGTAGGTTGTTGATGTGTTCAAAGAACCCATGTAGATGATCTTTTTTGATGATTGCAAAAACATCATCCACATATCTTTCCCACACAGATGGTCCTTGATCGGCAGTTGAAAGTGCAGTGGTTTCAAAGGCTGGCATGAATATTTCAGCAATCACAGGGGATGTACGTGCACCTATTGCTACACCATTTGTTTGAGTGTATATGTCATTGTTGAATGGGAAACGTGTGTTGGTAAGGAGTACTTTCAATAGGTCCAGGATATCTGAGGGCTTGAGTGCACTTCTTGATTGTAATATTGTAATGAATCATTGTGACTAAGTAGGTCTTCAACAATTTTTACAGCGTCTTTGTTTGGTACGCTTGTGTAAAGGGACGTGACATCAAAGGAGACCATGATTTCATCTGTTTGTGCATGTTGTTGTTTGACAAAGTCTGCAAAGGTGACTGTGTTACTGTTATGATCTGACTTCATCTTTGTGTATGGAATCAAGAGATCAGCTACATGACGTGAGAAAGAATGGAATGGGCTTCCAGAGTAAGCTATGATGGGGTGAATTGGTGCATCTGTGTACTTTTGGTAGTCCATAAAACCGTGGTAGAAGTGAGTATTCGGTGGCAGAGGTAATTATCAAGGATGTTCTCCTTCTGCAAGGCAAGGAGTATTCTGCTGACCCTGGTCTTCACAGGTTTCATTGGGTTACATTTAACTCAGATGCAGGTTCCACTGCTATGGTGATCATGGCACTTTTGAATGTAGTCAGTTTTATTGATGATGAATGTCCTTTGTCGGCTGGCAGGATGCAGATTGATTTATCATCCTTTAGGGTCCTGATAGCATATTGTTTGTCTGTTAAGTTATCTTTGGGTGCCTTGGAAGATTGTGAGATGAGACTTGTCTTCGCTTGAATGGTGTCTGCTTCACTTTTGGGCAGATCTTTCACTGCAGTTTCGGCTATTGACGCAATTTCTTTAATAGGGATAGTTATTGGAGTTGCAGAGAAGTTCAAGTCTTTCAGATTCCTCTGTTCTTGTTAAGGTACAACTGGATAGGTTGATTATCCACTTTGCCTTGCCTTTGGGGATTGGCGCTGGAGATGACTTTCGTTTCAGGACGTCAGTCGGCATTGCAAGTTTGAAATTTTGCATCCTTTCTACAGAGAGCATGTGGATCCTTCAGGAGTTTCAGTAAAGACACTAATTTTTGTTTCCTTCGTTCCCTGTGACCCTGATTATGAAAACAACAGCTGTGTAATTTGATACAGATTACATCATCGTTGCAGTCGGCCTGCAACTGTTACAGTAGGAACGAAGAAAAAGAAATTGCCTAATGATGCAATGTTTATCGAATTACACAGCTGTTGTTTTCATAATTGAGGTCACAGGGAACAAAGGAAACAAAAACTACTGTGTTTACTGACCAGATACTATTTTCCTGTCATTTGGAAACCATGCCTTACCCCCCCCTTCTCCTTGGATTTGTACGAATTAGAAACTCCATCCTGACAGAAAGTGGGGGACATGTCCCCCCAGTCCCCCAATGGTGATGCCACTGATTGAAGCTGTGGAAGTCATCAAGACACCCGTCTTCCAAACGACTCGGATAACCATAACTTATATCTTTGTCAGCAAAACGTATATTGCTAAATACAGCCAGAATTAAGTCATGGGAAAATAAGGGTGCTTTAATATAAAATGCACCACGTCTGTACAAGCCAACGGAAAAGTTTCAACCACTACCTCGCATTTTGAAGTGACAGTGGTATTTCTCACATGTGGAAAGATCTTAAAAATTCCTTTTGGGGGGATCATACATATATTACGACGTTGGCAAAGTATGGTCGATACTTGGATGTTCTGCAATGTTACTTTGGAGGGGCTCTATTTGTCGACGCTGTCTCAGATTTGTCCTTGTTGATCCAATATAGCCTTTCCATCAGTTAAGTCACAGCACAATAAATTGCCATTAACATTTTTGACATTAGTTTTGATTTTCGAGTATCAAAGTCCTTTGATGCCTTGTTGGTGCACGTTCCTTTCTTCCCTCGACAGTGGCTACTCCTGAGACCCGCTTCACTGTTATCACACGCCAATGCCGATGATCCTCATATACATCACAAAGGTAGCTCTAACAACCTGTCACCCATGACCTTAGAGCTTAGAAAGTTCCAAAGGTTGCATATCTGCATATCAAGTGCTGTCCTTCATGTGGTGTAGACACCTCCAGGTGGTGTTGGATTTGTCATGAGGGACCTTCGCAAAGGTGCTTCAGGTGTCAATGCAAAGGCTGTAGCCCAGGTTGGACTGAGAGCTTATTCTCTGTTCCTGGCTGCAGGTCATCAAGCAGCCAAGCTAGCCTCCAGGTCGAGAATGCTTGTCCCCACAGGCTATACCAAGTATATGTCAATAGCACTGAAACTCGAAAGCTTCTAAACACTGCACATCCTCTGCTACAAGTGGTCAAGTCCCTAACCCATACAGAAGGAGGGCTAGACTGCAGCCATGCATACTCTAGTGTTGTTATTTATGGCTGCTCGGTTCCAGAGTTGACCCCTAAGGAGGGAGAAAGAATTTTCTGCCTTTGCAATCCTGAGCTGCGATATCAGAATTTGAGCAGCAGTCAGTTGAAATCATGTTGCCCAGATACACAATGGAGTCCATATCCTCAAACTTTCCATTCAAGGGTTCGCCATCTACAAGGATTTAGTCAGCTGGTAAGTTATGTGTCCACAAGATCTTTGCCTTTTCAACACTCAGGACAAGCTCGGCAGCTGCTGCTGATTGTATGAGGTGGTTGACCATCTTCTGCATGTCCTCAAGTGACTCGGCAAGCAGTGCTGTATCATCAGCATAATCTAGATCAGTCAAGTGAGTGTGGGACCTCCCCCATGACATAGTTGAGTACCACGTTGAAGTGATTCACAAAATTGTAGTGCCATGGGGCTAGTGTGTAATTCTAAAATAAAACTAGCATGATCAAGTGAAATGAGTGGAAGAAAATTTTTGTTTCAAACCCACTGGATTCAGCAGCAGCAGCAACAATGCCGGTGCACAGAAATAAAAGGCCCCAGCATGGGGCAAGAAATTTGTAACTTTACCGCCCTTTTCCGGCTGTAAGACTTTCGACCTACAAGGCCCTAGTGATTGTCTTGTTAGTTCATTTACCACTCAACTTTGGTAAAGTGGTGTCGTGACCAGGAATCATAACTGTGCATAATGGCAAACAAAGTTGCTGGTGATATGAAAGATGAGCATTAGATGAGGGATGACCAAGCTGGCGTATTACACTGAGAAAAGTGAGGACCTCATTCAAGAAGAGGACTTTTGGGAACTGGTGTAAGTCAGTAAGCAAGGAACAAAAATAAAAGGATTGATTAAATGTCTTGAAAAACTAAAACTTGACAATGGAATAAACCCAAGAACAATCTGACAGTGGAAGAAGGATATGAAAAGTCAGTGCTCCTCCTTGAGAGATGCCATTGAGAACTTGCTGAAGATGCTGGATGACAAAAGGGATGCATACATCAGTTAGGTGCGTGAGAAGATGGCCAAGCTACACCAATGTGAAGAACTCAAGATGAAAACCTACAAACAGGAAAGAGAGATGCTAACATAAAAACACAAAAGGGAAATAACACTTGCGGAAAAAAGAAGAGAGGTTTAAAGCATGGGTAAGTTGATGCATTCCAGATTCATTCCCTTGTAAACGGTTACTCCTTTTAAAGCCATTCCATAAGCCTGGATAAGGTTTGAGAATATCTTCTTCATGCAAGTAAAGCATGGAAGACAAGCTTGGTTACTTTCTTGAGATGGCAGCATCTAAGGTGAGAGGCAAACTACTGAACCTTAAACCTGGAGGGCATGGCTATAAATTAGCATGGGAGAGACTGAAAAAGGAGTATGGAAAAACTAAGATGGTAGTTTACGCCCAGGTAAGTGGCATTTTGAACTTTCCATTAGGAAAGACACCTAATCCCGAGTAAAAAAGTGACTTGCAATTTACACAACAAGTATTTCAGATGGGCAACACAAGGCATTATGGTACTACAGAGAAATAAATAAAATAACCTTCGCCAAGTAATGCAAAAACCCAATCCAATCAAGTAATTTACTACTACATATTTTTTATTGTGTTTACTTCCGGATATCCCCACCACGTACGTGTGCAACATTCCCTTTACTAATAAACATACAATATGATTAACTACAGCACAATAAAAATATTTCCCTCTTGAAAGCCAGTAGTGGGGGGCTGTATTTGCTTGAATATCATATTAAAAACTTAAACTACCATGATAACTGGAAACTATGTAAGTTGCAAAAGGCTTTATGTGCAAAGCAAACCTTGAGGCAAAAACTGCTGCTGCTACTATTTTCCAACATATAATTTGGATAATAATAATAAGAAACTTTCAAATTTGATACACAATTTTATTTTGTTCTTGAAAGGTATATAACACAAGCTGTAAATATGTTAAAGACCACACGAGTCAAACACGTAAGCGAAGATAAAAAATGGTCAACAAATTACCTTTGAAGCAATAAACAGTAAATGGAAGCAACTGTTAAAGTATTAGCAACTATAGAATTTGAAAGCTACACCATGAGGCAAGAGGCTCATTTGTAGGACCTGGTCCATAGATGTAGGAGCAGGAGGGGCCTGGGGGACCTGTCCCAACTTTTTCAAAAGTTAAAAAGTACCCCTTTTTCAAAGAAAAAAAACTGCTGACAAATTGTGCTGTTGCCATACCTCAAGTCCACTCAGAAAAGTAGGATTAGGATCCCAATCCATTATCTATGGTCACATGCCTGTCAGCCAGCTAGAGCTAGTTGTCTGGTTGTGGTCATTTGTTTCCTTCACTGTCTAAAGAACTTCCTGTAATTAATTGAATAATCATCTCTTTATTTTTGGTAATTATCCAATATGATAAATTGATATTTAGCGTATTACGTAGGCTATAATTACTTTTTTAATGATGTGACATTCTACTGATATTTGTGTCCATGTGACATTTTTGCAAAAAATCCAAAGAAAGATATCTTGAAAACAAAATTCTTAAAAACCTTGAGTACTCAAATTTGCTGGTTGACTAGGCTGCAAATTAATTTTTCCTAGCTCGTCAAATGGTATGGCATTTTCTAAAAAATATGGGGGTTGTATGCCCCTTTTTTCTCCCACCCTCCGCTGATATGCTTCCTACGTCTATGGTGTTATCAACCTTCAGGTCTGTTGATAAGAAACCTCCATCGTAAGTTTAGCTGTCGACTACGTACACACGTTTGTATATAGAGCACTTCCTCTTATTTCGCAATCTCAAGAAAATGTTTAATATTGTATTCGCGGGCCACAGCTAAATCAGGGTTCATTCCATGTAGGTAGGCCAGAATATGTCAAGCGTGGGCTTACAAAAATGCCTTGGCGTACGAGGGCAAAGTCATGCCTTTCGAGAGAAAATCCTAGGATCAATAAATATATATGTTTATTGGCGCATCATTGACAGAATAGTGGCATAACGTGATAACAGAATACAGAAAAAATGTCCGGCGTCGGATAGCCACGGAATGCACCGTAGCAGCTATAGGTAGAGTTAGTATAGAGGGTCAAATCAATAAAGCCTTCATTCTATATAAACCTGTGACACGGTTCATGATTCAACCTCAAAATTCACAAGTCCGGATGGACAACTGCTAAACATTCATTTGCAAATTCCACAAACAGTGGAATCTGCATAAAATCTCCGATTGTCTGTGCCGCTGTCTGGCTATTAACGATATGAAGAAGTAGATCCCTCAAATGTTTGTTACAAAGAAGGTTGCGAAGATGCTCTGATCGCATTAGTTTCCTTAGACATTCCTTTGGCACTAAATCTTCCATTTCAGTTAAGGAATCACAAATATCATTACTGTCGGTATCACTTAATTCTCCTTCTTCTCGTTCTGTGGATCCACAGTGTTCAAGGTCGTGAGCCTCTTGTTTAGCTTCATTACCAATCCTATTACAACCAGCCGTTCTCTTATTTACACTACAAAGTTCCTCTTTGTGAATTTTGTAACATGCTAACGAGCAATAAACGACTTCGCACGACGGGCATCTGTACTTTGACAAACCATCGCAGACTCCGCATGGTTCTTTCATGATTGATCGGGCTTTACCTCCAAATCAGGGAACATGTGAGTTGAAGTAAGTCTATTAAGACAAGCTTTGGCGAGCCTTGTCTAAAAGACAGAAAACTTCTGCAAGGGATTTTCGTAATCTCTTTCAGCAAAAATAGTGGTCTGGAAAATACACAAAAGCAAAACCATCTAGGCAGCATGGCTAAGGGTCTATTAAGTTTCCTGTAGACATTGTGGTGTGACACCTAAGTCATATTTATTGTTCCTATTTGTT
The DNA here is from genome assembly GCA_024741275.1 of Chironex yamaguchii. NCBI lineage: Eukaryota > Metazoa > Cnidaria > Cubozoa > Chirodropida > Chirodropidae > Chironex > Chironex yamaguchii. The sequence goes on from JANTCA010047622.1 coordinate 18,136, forward strand.
TCTTGGTATATTTACTGTTATTTTTGCCAAGTTTGATTTCTTCAATCTGTTGGTATGGAAGGTGACATTTTGAATGCATTGGAAGATTTAGGGTAAGATCTGTCATTGTTGTCACTTCTACTACCACACAATGGATTGTTATTATTCTTAGCTTTTCGAGTAGAGGAGACAGGACGACATGTTAAAGTCGGGTTCAAACTCTCTGCTCTAGATGTCTTTCAAATTCATGAGTCTTTTGTCTACTTCTTAATTTCTACTTCGTTTTAGATTTGCTTATTTTACGTCGTAGGTGCACGCTGAAAACTGTAAAAAATTATGAAATTGTATCACTATGATAAGACTGTGGCATCGAAAAGTAGACTTAATAGTTTGAG
>JANTCA010047633.1:4000-40046 GCA_024741275.1 Chironex yamaguchii
TTTCAAGATTGTAAATCATGGTGGGAGAAGTGTCTCTGGAAACGTAGCTCATAAAAAGCATACGACTCATGTCATGACAAAGCTCCTGTCTATAAGGCTTCCACTGAGTCCATTAAGCCATGAATTTTCAAAGTATCTTTTTTGTTTAACTAAGGTTTTCTAAGTTGAAAATCGTTTAGTATATGGATAATTATTAGCAGCTTTATGTACTTGCTTTTACCATCTATGATCAGCAGTCGTCTTCTAAGTTTAACCAGAAAATGGTTACGTCAATAAAATTATACGATAGTGCTAGAACATCCAATCTGTTACTAACAGAACTAAGAAATGTATTTTGTCTGGAAAAGTATTTTTGATTAGAAGTTTATTTCAGTAGTAAAAGTTCCCTAAGATTGAAGCAACTATTACAAGATAAACAGAAAATCAGGAGGATAGATAAGAAAGAATGATCATCTTAAGGTTAATGTTGGAAATTGAAATCATAAAAGCATATGGAAGAAGAAATAATGCAAGAGGCAAGTAAAACGTAAGGCGTTCTTAGTAATCCGATGTAGTTGTACAGTGTATTCATGAGAGAAGGAAGTTCGGTCGTTGGCTGAAACGTTTTGCAAGAGAATACAACTTATGGAAGAAATGAAGATGGTAATATTTGTAGAACAATACAGAGGGAAGGAGAGAATGAATCCATGTAGATGCCAGGCCATTTTAATTCTAGATTGTATTTTGTACTCGACTGAGTAAATTGAAGCAACTAACAGGATCTCGTGTCTAGATGGTGCAACAGTATTTGACGTAGGCCGAAAAGTGGACTTCAAAGACGCATAAATAGGGATAGCTTCGGGGCTCAAACCCTAACCGAGGAAAATTTGCTTGGCTTAAACCCCCCTGGCTAATAGGTAAATGAGCTACCAATGATTTAGACTAATTTTTCATATTCTTGATTTCACACATAAAAATCAAGTCAAGAGATGTTGCTTTATACACATTACTTATTTACTTTGTTTACTGATAACAATATGCAGTCTTCTTGAAACTGAGGTCAGATCCAGATCGAGACCAATCCTTAGGAGGAAGCTGGAAGCATCAGAGGAATGTAACATGCGGTCTTTGCTGAGGGCTATGGATACTTTTTGTAACAAATTCTAAAGATAAGGAACAAACAAATGCAAACAAATGAGAAGGAGAGGAAAGTCAAGCAGAAAATATAGCAGATTGAAGGCATGCGTTGAAGCAGCGGTTGATGAAGTAGGCGTAGGCAAATGGAAGTCAACTAGAACGTTTGAAGATAATTGGAAAAAAACGTACACATGGCTATCATATGACAGTGAAAGGCAGCAGGTATTTTGACTTGTGTACATTAGTAGCGTAAGTCAAGGTTTGCCCAAACCAACCACTGCGAGACAGATACATTCGTATTGATGTTTTGTTGGCAATAGCTTTGCAATTTTGAATTCTTATTGCTAGAGATTTTGAGGATGGTATTTACCATTGCATAATCAGAAAAGAATAAGTGCATCAGGACAGTCTATCTCAGATACAAAAGCTGATACCCGTTTTGTTTGCATTTGGTAATCAATATTAAATGTTGTTGCTAGAAATGAATCAATCGAGGAGCCAAAATTAGCAAGACAACATACAGTTCTAAGACGCATAGATGAGGGCAAGATTTTTTCCGACGCGTTTTTTCCAGTCACTTTACAAGACGTTTACAGGCCAAGGGACATGAGTTTACAGTGCACAGAAGAACCTGCGATTATAGTAACATCCAGCTACCAAAAGAAATTTGACGCACTTTGGCAACAGGTAGTCTGGTACATCCAAAATGCAAATGCTTTGGATTGGAAGAGATTGGATAGTGTGCTTGTTGGGTTGACCGACCTATTTGAGCCTGATAAAACATCAGAACATTTAAAGAAAGTTGAGCAATGTATTATCATAGAAGAAATATCAGTCGATTACAGCCGATTGCTGCTACACAATGATATGCTCATTGACAGATGTCAAGGAAGATACTCAGTGTGTTGTTGATTTTTGTAATCAAAGATGAAGCATTTCAATCATTGACTCAGAGGATGACACTGACCTTAACTGTCTCAAGTTGCCCTGCGAGAGATCGTTTTTGGGTCTATGACGTCTGATACCTATGACCACAAATGTTTTAAGAGCGATTAATAGCTCTAGCAATATACTCAAGGAGAAAGTCATGAATCTGTCAATAAATGAACCTGTTGACACCTTCATATCAAGAAAAGCCGAGAGAAGAACACATTTTTGGATCCTTAAATGGAATTGATAACATAAATTGAAAGGAACTGACTTTGAGTTAAGGATAATAAATCACTCATGACCTTTGTTCTTGCTTGTGTCTTCGTCCTTGTTATATTAACATTATTTAATTTAATCAAGATCAAATAATGATGATAATGAAAAATTTACAAGAAAATCACCTTAGAACCCTCAGCTGAGCACCATTCTATCCTGTGACGTCGACAGCCCCCATTAACAACTGCCATTATTGTTCTAGCCCCCCTCTTAAAAGAAATATACGTCTGCGCCTATGGTGGACCTCTGATGATGAAGGATGGTCTAAGAAAGGTGCGAGCATGACGGAAAGTATCGATCGGTGACAAGTACTTGATAACCGAGTATAGAAAAGATGCTAGAGGCATTTGGATTTTATAAATTGCCAAATAGTCCAAATTTATCTTGGACAAACACGACAGTGGGAGTATCATTGATTTTGAATTCTACCGATGAATGAACACTAAAATGAGCAAATGGTGAAGACATGAGTGAGTTTCTTGATTTCTTATTGCAACTGCCGTTGTCAATGCAGCTTCAAGAGACCATACAATCCTTGTTAATGTTACTTTGGAAAAGGTTAGATACTATTAATTACTGTTGTTGCATTGCCAATCATTTTGACGTGTGCATCAGTTTCGATTCCTGCTTGGTTCCTGCATTTTGCTTGGATATAGATGTAAACCTTTACTTTAATTTGCGCAGCACACGTACGTTCTGTGCACATCTCCTCAGGCGGCAGCTCGTGTCTTAACGGGGTTGGATTTGCCGTCTGTCCGGCTCTTGCTGGTTCGATTGCTTCTTTTTCCCCGGTATCTGATCGCATTGTGGTCATTGAACTCTCTGGTTTGAAGAATCTCAGCATTATTGGTGTCTATGTACCAACGGATTGCTCAAGTGTCTCGGACAAAGATGACGTCTATCAAGATCTGCAGAATGTGATAAAATCCATTCCAAAGTGCAATATGCTTACCATGGCGGGTGATATGAATGCTGAAACCGGCTCAGTCCCGTCCCTGTGGAATGGTCCATTAGTCCGTTCGGAGTTGGCACTCTGAATGACAACGGAGTCAGAATGTTATCCTTCGCCACGACTAACCAAATGGTCGCCACCAAGACCTTTTTAGGACACAAGTTATGCCATCGAGACACCTTCTACTCGAATGACAACAAAACCATCAAACGCCTTGACTATCTGCTTGTGAACCGGACTTTCAGATCAGCAGTGGAGGATGTCAAAGTGCACTGCAGTGCAGACGTTCTGTCTGACCACAAGCTGGTTTTATGCAAGTTGCGTCTCCACCTGAAAGTCTAACGGTCAGCGTGACGCAGTCCCCGGCTTGATACCAGTGCTCTGGCGGACCCAAATACTACCAACCAGTACCGAGTTGCAACATCGAATCGCTTTGCTGTATTGGAATCAGGAAACGAAGACCTTGACCGGAAATGGAATTCCTCCAAATCGTGTGTAAAAGGTGCTGCTGCAGACGTCTTGCCTGTGAGACGCTATTGGAGATGCCCGTGGATCTCTGACGCTACAGTGCTGTTATGTGACCAAAAGTCAAAAGCATGCGGGCGTAGAAAAAACTACTTACGCCGAGAAGTTGATCGATCGTTACGAGAGGAATGGTGGGCGGCTAAGGCTGATGAAATGGAGAGGGCTGCGTTCACCGGAAACAGCCGATCCTTGTTTCAGCTCGTGCGTCTCGCATCTGGGCAGAAGAAACGGCCCCCGCCATCTAGAATCAATGAACAGAACAGTAATCCAATTCGCAATGCCATAGACAGGATGAAACGGTGGAAGGAGCACTTCAATACCTTGCTCAATTGTCCAGATCCTCCCAGTCTGGACGCCGGGTTGGACGACCCAGCTGTGCCAGCTGACACGAGCATTGATGTTTCGCCACCGTCTATCGATGAGATTCGAAAGGCTATCAAGCGACTCAAGCGAAACAAGGCTAGCGGAACATCTGAAAGCCCTTGATGATCAAGCAGTTATTAAGCTGCACGAAGTTTTTGCCAGGGTGTGGGAAGCAAGACGAGTACCTCGTGACTTCAAGGACTGTATCATTGTCCCTGTATTCAAAAAGGGTTCGAAATCGGACTGCACCAACTATCGAGGAATATACCTGTTATCAATAGCTGGAAAAGTTTTAACCACGATAATGAGATCTCGACTCAGTCACTCGTACGAAACCTCATTGAGACAACAACAAGCAGGTTTTCGTTCTGGGTGAGGCTGTCCCGACCAGATCTTTATGCTGCGGCAGTGTTTCGAACGCAGACTACGGCATGGCCTCCCGACAGTTGCGGTATTCATTGAATTTGCTTGTGTATTCGACAGTGTGCATCGAGACTTAATGTGGAAAATTCTGTTCAAGTGTGGAATTCCCGAGATTTTCGTTGACATTCTTCGTGGAATGTACACTGGAGCTGAATCTGTTGTCCGAGTTGGCCCTCATACGTCAGAGCCCTTCATGATCAGCACTGGCGTACATCAAGGATGCATCCTGTCACTGATGCTTTTCAATCTCGTCCTGGGCTGGGTCATGTCCAACTCGATTCGACAGGCAGACGGTTTCCTGATCTCAAACACCCTGTGCATAGCTGATCTTGAATATGCTGATGATATAGTCTTGATTTCCCCAGACGAACATACTGCCCAGAGCCTGTTGACCCTGGTTTCCCTGAATGCATCCAAACTGGGCCTCAGGATAAAACCGGCGAAGTCAAAAGTGTTAAGCTTCAGTGCCCCGCAACCTCAACTGAGTGTTGAAAACGAACCACTGGAAAACGTCGTCGAATTCACCTATTTAGGATCCATTCTCGAAAATGACAAAGTGGCGCCGACCAAAGACGTGCTGAATCGGATATCAAAAGCTTCAAGGGCATTCGGCAGCATGTCAAGGCAGCTGTTTCAAAGGACGGATATCTCAATCAGAACAAAAATGAGTATTCAATGCTGCCATCATTCCGATCCTGCTGTACGGCTCCGAATCCTGGTGCCCCTTGAAATCTAACATTGACCGGCTGGAAGTATTCCATATGTTCTGCGTCAGAATTATAAAGCTGGGGTAAGCTGGAGGGACCACACCTCCAACATCGCTGTTCGGCGATGCTGTCTGGATCAGCCTAGGATTGACGATGTCATCACGCGCAACAGGTTGTGCTGGCCTGGACATGTGTCCCGAATGTCAAGAGAAAGTGTGCTAACGGGCTTGGAGCGCTCCGAAGAAGACCCGGAACAAGCTCGTGCTTGCTGACATTGGACCCCAGCTGAAGGCCCCTTACGGTGCTCACTGGCCACGGGACCCCCATGGAATTATCTGTGACATCGCGGAAGATCGAGCGCAGTGGCGGCATACGTTCGTGAAGGGGAATCCGACAGCTGTTCAACTGGACGAGCTTCAGGTTTAAGTAAATGAGTAAGCAGTTTTTTCTGTGTGCTGTAACCTCATGGCTCTTTTCCATAGCGCAACCCATATTGCTCGTCTGCAATTTCATCTTTTATTTTCGCATCCATCTTTATCTTTTAAGAGAAGTTTGCTACAATATCTAAAAATAGAAAAATTGATCTAAATACTGGGTGCTCAGAGGAAGGCAGATTGTTAAAAGTGTTATAAAAAAGTGCCTTGCTTGTCAGTATTTAGATTGAAAATTGTATGATAATCCTAAGTCAACCGAGATGCCTGATTTCAGAGTCCAAAAGTCATCCCTCTTTAACAAAGTGGGCATAGATTTTCCAGGACTGTTGTTTGTTAAAGGAAGGAACGATCCCAAGGGGAAAGATTGTAAAGTGTATGTTGCATTATATACATGTTGCACAACTAGAGCAATCCATTTAAAATTGGTGGAAGACTTGCCATTTGATACCTTCATTAGATCGTTCCGCAGGTTTATTGCAAGGAGAGGGATTCCTTCTTTGTGATCACAGACAATGCAAAGACCTTTAAAGCAACAGGGTAGTTTTTTAATGAATAAGTCACAACTCTGAATTTTATAATGCGATGGGAGGGGAGGGTATCAAATGGAGGGTCAACTTGGAAAGGACACGCCTTGGTGGGGTGGATTTTTTGAAGGAATAGTCGACACAGTCAAAAGATTTTTGTGTAAAGTTGATCGAAATCCCAGGTTATTACACCCCAAATCGAATACATTGCTCATTGAAATAGTGGGAGCCTTGAATGATAAACCTCTGACCTATCTTTACGACGAGCTTGACTCAGAACCCTTAACCCCAACACACTTGGTAAGTGTTCAGAGAATAAAGGGATTGCCACTTCATGGTAGTACAGTAGAACTTAATGACGCTGTAGTTCCTTCTAGGAGGTACAGATACTTAATTCATTAATAGATCATTTTTGGAAACACAGAGTATCTGACAGATCTAAGAGAATACCAATTAATTGTGATGCTTAAAGCTTAAATCTAATGACATTGTTTTAGTACAAGAAGATAACATGAAGAGATTACAGTGGAAGGTTGGACTGGTTGAGCGATTGATTTTTGGTCAGATTGGAATAGTAAGAAGGGCAGAAGTTGGGGTCATGGCTTGCAATAAACCTACTATCTTATGCAGGCCAGTTGAGAAGTTATAACCTATAGAAATATATGAAGAAGTGAAGCCCGTACAAAGGAAGCATGACGTGAGGGGGGACGTTAGAGATGGATTGATGGTTGATGAGGTCGGAGAGGATCAAGAGACATAAGGAGAGGAGAAGCATAGATCACAGCATGCTCAGAAATGCACAGAAATCGATGCATGCTGGTGTAACCACATGTGCTTGCTCCAAAGAGTCAACAAGGGGAGATGTGTCAGGAAATTTCCTCACGTTTACTCCATCTTCACAACTTCTATCATTGATGATAGTTACTCTTTCTCCATTAAAATTTCTCAGTTGTATTAGTCAAATGTACCTAATTTGGTGTTACTTTCAACGATACCTAGTGGGATATTTTGATTCTATAAATGTAAATACGTTGTCAGGCAGGGGGAGGAAAAATGCAAAATTAGTAAAGTGGGAGGTCATGTAAATAAGACAGATCGGAATATATTACTGTTTCATAGAAAGTGTTATGTTCTTCTTTTTCTCGTCTACTTTTGCCACGAACAGAGAAGGAGACATTTGGGTAATGTCCTCATAGAGGGCGTGATATTAATTTGAGCAACGATAACCTTAAGTTGCATATGGATAAAAGTGTCAAACGTTCATGTGAATTCTGTTCTCATTGCCAACGATGAAGATTAAACTCACATCCGGTACAAACGAAATGTGAAACAAGTTGGTCTGTTATTGGTGTGAATATTTCTTAAGGTGAATTTTTAAATTTTCATTTTTACAATCGCGACTGTTAGGGATACTTGCCCTGTGGGGAAACAACGAGGTGCTTATAATTTTGGGAAAGTGAAGTTGAAATCTTTCCTGAAAATTTTGACGTTGCCTTAACCAGTTCTTCTTCAATTTGAATATGATTGCAAGAGATGCTTTGGAGAATTGTTTCATATTTGGGATTTATTCTTGTTAATCGAGAAACCTGCCTTATTTTAAAATACAATGTACATTTTACTGTGTTAGTGATAGATAAATAGTATTTTTTACAGTGTCGCTTTTAGAGAATTTAAGGCCCTGGGCCAACTGGAATGCTCGGGACCCTGCTGATGTCGTTTCACACTAAAATTAGGGGGCTGGGATAATGTAAGCCCCCCTTCAGGTATACAATTCCTTGTTATTCGATTAGCTTTTTCAATGCCCTCCAGAGAGCTTATTCGGGATAGGAAAATTGTGTGTTTTTAGTTCCATTGAGACTTGATCTCAGCTATAAAATACCATTGCAAAGCTGTCCATTTAGGAAGGAATTTTATGGAGGAAGATTAATCTATGGACGGATAGACCGATTCAACTGAGTAACACTCGATCACATTTTGCTATAATTTGAGAAGGGAGAGGGGTTGGCATTATGATATCCCGTTACAGATAAGTGAGTTGTTCAAAAGACGTCGCGAAGGCGCCACTTTAGTGCTTACTAATTGATTATATAACAACAAATCCTCCCAACTGCCGTCTAGTGGCCCCATGATATACGTTACATGCTCCTTCCAAGCCCTATACTTTGCAACAACCAGCATTTTACGTTGATGGAGTTGAGAATAACACAGCAAACTACAGTAATATGATTTTATATCATTCTAACTATTGCATTACGGTGCTGTATAGCACTCAGCATAAGCTGCATTATAGACAACGGTACTAATGTAGAAAGGATATGGACAATTTATCCCGAGTTCATCAATCAATCTACCAGTCATATAAAAAGGGTTCATGAGCTATGTGTCCAGAAAGTTACAGCTACACTTTTAAGCGTAAGGTCAATAAATATGTTGAGGCCGAAACTTCACAAAAATGTAAGCATAGCCTCAACATGTTTTCGTATTTATAGTATTGTGAAATCTGTAATAAATAGACCCTGAGTAATCTTGATCACTGCCCATTTCAAATATTTGGGGCCACTTTCTCATTTCTATAAACAACCCAGTCACCCTTTCCTGGCCAGATCAATCACTGTACAAACTGGATATTTTTACATTCTCCTTCATATCCACTTTGCTTAGATTCTAATGTATTAATTATCTTTCTGTGTACTCTTAATTTCTTTTAATGTTCTGATGCATAATACAGTCTATCCTCTTACTTTGGAATTTGATAGTGAAAATTTGCGAAGGTCTGTGCAAAAATAGCAATTAGGTAAGAAAATCTGCAGGTAAGGTGCCAAGGTCTACGAATATACGCACAAAATAGACAGTAGGCCTTAGCGGCCGTTCAAAAATGACGTCACGCAAAGTTTGACATATTTTGACCCCCTCCCCCGTGTCACGCATTCTCACAAAAAATGAATGACCCCCTTGTCTGTTTGTCTCTCCCCTCCCCCTTGGTGCCTGAGGTCACTTTTGAACGGCCCCTTAAACATGGATCACCGGATAAAAGTGTAGTGACTCATGCACAGAACACTATCTACCACACCGATGGTCCGAAACGTATTTGCATTTTTTAATCCCTTACTCGATTTAAAGTACAAAGTATCAAGAAAGCTACATGTAACCTTCAAGAGAATAAGCTTAAATGTGACTTTTCCACTTGATGTAACTGAGCATATCTTAAGTATAGTTTGAGGCTGAAATCTATAAACATCTCATCGTACCAAGGCAAAGCAAAATTTCCTTATGCTTAGGCCTATAAAAAGGTGTATTTGATCGTTCTGATAACACTGTTGAAATTCTAAATAAGAAATTTCATTGAACTTCCAAGTAAATGTTTAATCTGCGATCACCTCTGCAGATATGTTTCCAACTCCCAGCTGCAAATTACATTAACGTGGTCGATGCGCAGACAAAATGCGCAGATGTTTCTACGAAGCATAACCAAGAAATCTTCTTATAAAAATTGGTGTGTTGACACATAAGATGTACATATTACGAAATAAAAAGTGATCAGGTCAATCTTTAACTCATAAATCCTTTCTTCCTGTTTTTTGCTTTGAAAACTTGTCGATCACATCATGAAAGTCAATACTCTTAAGCAAGTCACTTTTATGACAAGAAGAGCTAATGGTGCCATTGTATTATTATTATACCTTCGTATTTCTCAAGTAACCGAGGTTCAATTTCAACTTTCTTAAATCTGGTTCTATCTTTTTCTTTTACCGCCGAGTGTTTGAAATTGAAATCTTCATGACAACAACTCTTCTTTCCGTGTTGCAACCAATTGTTACGAAATCTCACAAATATTACTTGGTCATCATCTGATGTTGATCGAATATAAGTTGTTCTGAGTTCTGTCACTCACCATCGCAGTTACAGCTGCCTCTAAGGCAATCTCTCGTAGTCGCATGTTCTGGAACTGGTTCCTTAGGTGTACTACGATGTTGATTTTGTCCTTCCTGAGATGTAGACTTGGACTGAATAGACTGATTGTCAGATGCAGGTTTGGTACTTGCATAAATTTTGATATCTTCAGTAGATTGACTAACAATTTCTGCTCGTTTATTTTCGCTTTTCTTTTCTCACTTCCTGATTTATAGCGTCGACTTTGATCTTTCTCCTTCCTGGTATTACCACCACCTTTCTTCATTATCCAAACTTCTGTTGGATTCAGGCACATTAAATGATCAATTACTCAACAAAGTACACTTTACATTAACTGCCAAAATTTTCGAACGGTAATATTTCGGGCGCAAATTTTTCGGACAATTTTAGAAAAATATTTCGGACATTTTTCGTTTAACCATAACATTGTCCAAAATCTCAAAGATGGAGGAGAAACGAAATGAGTGATGATGCATATCTTCATTTACATAATCCCTGCCACACAACTTCAACCAGCAACAAAGACGTTGAAAAATTATAATTTCGCAAATGGATCATCTCCTTCTAATTCCATTGTCACTGCCTCAGTTCTCCCTGCCATGTTGAATTCTTTTCGTATGGCTGGGGCCGTGTTTTTAAGATAGTCATACATCCCAATCAACCACTGAGCAAACATTGGTTTAATTAAACTGACCTGTAGTTTGACTTCGATCGAGTAGACGCTGATTCCTTGTTGAATTTGTAACTTGTAATGCATACTGAAACTTGACATTAAGAAACAACGTGACGGGACAGTTTACGGTTAAGTTTAATGGTTGAAATTCACTCATTAGATTTCCAGGCACAAAAAAGAACAACACTGCTTGATTTCAATAATATCTCGTATCGTTTGGGTTCTTTGCCTTTTGGATACATTGTAAATCATAAGATGTTCTGTGAAGCCATGTTTCTTACTAGTTGCATTGAGGTAAGAAAACACCAATTCTTACGATGTTCAATAACAACATCTTCATTGCTCCAGCCATTCTTGCCATGAGTAACGTTGAAACCTTTGGGCCATCCAATGCCTTGTGGGTGAGGTCTGTCTTTCAATCATATATGATTTGCATTGGAAGAAATTTTCCTGTTTTGTCACCAAAAATGTTCTGGTAATTTGCTTTTTTTCCCTTTTCCTACAGTTAGTACACTTTTGCACCTTTAAGATGAAGAGTGTTGCCCTGGCGAGCTCACTTACGTCAATGGAATTTGGTTAAAATTTTAAATGAGTTCATCTGGATTATCATACCAATCTTGCAAAGTCTTTATGCCCCGTTGGTATTTCACGTTTACCTCTTTCAGCAGACCAGGAGCTATTTGGCAGCTTGGCAGTTGCGCCCTTGCATCAGTACATTTTCTTACCAATTCTTTTCATTTGCCACAGCACATTGGGTACTCCATCTCTGTTCAAAGACAGATATCCACTATTCTCAACAAGGATCGATCTGTCATTTCCTGAAATGACACCTTTGGCTATGCTGTTAACAACAGCTGCAGTTATGGGCGCTCCTTTCAAACAAAGTACTTCAATGTTTATCAATGGTTTGGGACATTTTCTCTTCTGACAAAAGACACTTCCTGCTCCTTTTCCTACTTTCCAATACAGATGGTTCAGTGTTGGCTCGTTCCGTTTCAACTTCTACTGCCAACTTTTTGATATCACAAACCGTTTGCTTCTTTACTGCCAAGCATTTGAACTTTTTTGAAAACACCGTCTTTTACTGCATGTTTGCTTGTTTCCAATTTTTCCTCTGCTTTCCATATATGGTACTTGCCACAGGGTGCTGAAGTATTCTTTTTTCAAGGTTCTGAAGGCTCTTCATCACTTTACCACGCTCTCTTTCTGCAGCATTCGGTGTTTGTTCTAATTCCAAATCATGAACAACAGAAGATGTTTGTTTTGTAGCTTTTTTGAAGAAGTTGTAAAGTGACATCTCTGCAGACAGAAATCAACACAATAATTCAAATCAAGCAATCATAAATTTCAAATGTTAACTGGTCAAGTGACCAAGTCATTGCAAACCTTGATTTAAAAAGCGCAACAATAGAAGTGCATATTGTTTGAGAAAAAGGTTTGTACGTGACTTCTGCACTTGACCAATAAATGATTTGAAACTTATGTTAATTCGGTTTAAAACATGAAAATTGTTTTAGCTTTGAATGAGCAGACACAAACCTTACCCCAATAATTAGGAAGTCATATAAGACAAAGTAAATGATGGAGGGCAGTCTCAAAAGATTTGTCGCACCTTGAGGCTGGCATGTTTATGGAAAAGTGTATGGCCAAACCCAAAGAAAAATATTTTTGCGAAGAAAGAAGACTTTGATGCACTTTTGGACAGTACTCACTCTGTTGCTTGGATGCAAAAGTTGCGATCAAAATTAGTGGGAGATGTAGTTGGACATGTACCAAGAGAACTTTTAAGAGCCGTTTTCTTTTCCATGCACTACGAAGATTCTTTTGAGGTAATTGTTCGCGAACAAAAGTACAGACCATCTTCAATTCCTAAAGATTGACTTGAAATCGTTTTAGAGGTGACGTTCACGATAGCATTTGAAAAAGGGTAGTACTTGTCAAGATCTGGTGAACATCAACTACGATTTATCTTTAGAAGATGAGATTGATGGTGAAGAGGACGACAATTGTTAAAAAAGGTTCCTTTAATGCATGCATGAGGGTTAAGAATTGATCTGTAAAATCTCCAATTTAGGACTGTAGGCTCTCAATTAGCTTTCCTTAGATATCCAGGCTCAAATTCCTTACAAATAAAAGATGTAGAGGACTGTAAATATCTCCATCGACGAATTTATACAAGTAGGCTTCAATATCAAGAGAATGTATTCATTAATTTTACTTTAACTCTCTAGATTTAACTCGCATGTTTTCCTCAGACTCAAGGTTCAAATTACTCTCCTATACTCCCACAGAAATCTACTTACTATTCTATGTGCAAAGAAAATATTTGGTCATACAACAAACAAGATAGAACCCAGGGATCCTTACAAATGACAGTTTTTCTCACACTCCCCCCTTGAACAATCTTGGTCTGGTTGATCAACTACAGTAAGCCTCCGCAACAAGTAACCTTCTAGGGGGTCTATAAGGGTTCTGTACAGTCATTACTTTTTCGTTCTCTCCACCAACAGGTAAGGAAGGAATGTTTTTACCTGTTTTGTTGCGATTTGCCTCAATAGGGTACAATGACTGGATTGGTCTTCTTACTCTTGTAAGTGTTCCTTTTCTGTTTACAACTCTCACTTTATCACTTCTGTTTTCTTTGTCTTCACTGGGAATCAGCTCTTCTACAATTTACTGTTACTTTCCACTCTCCTCTGTGACTATTTCCATCTTACACAGTAACTGCGTCTCCTAATTCAATGTCTTTTCCTTTTCATTTGCCTCTCCCAAATGATGGTACTCTCTTAAACTCAGTAGATATTCACGACTCCTGCGTTGCCAAAAATGCCATAGAAGTGTGCATAAATAGCGAGCATGCTTTTCGATAGTACTGGAATCATATTCGTCATCCTCATTGAACTCTTCTTGACTTGAGAGTGTAAAGATGTGTCTCCCAATTACAAGATGGGCTGGAGTTAAGGGTTCAAAATCGTCAGAGTTGAGGTATGCTAATGGTCTTTAATTTATTATCCCTTCCACTTCTGCTATGACTGTGGTCAGCTGCTCAAACTCCATTTTTGCATTTCCAATAATTTTCCACAGTAGTCGCTTCATCAACTGTACCATGAGTTCGTAATACCCACTGAACCACGGTGGCTTTTGCAGGATAAATTTCAAAGTGATCTTCTTGTGCGCGACGAACCTCTGAACTTCTGGAGATTTCAAGATTTTACTGACTTCTTTATTTGCATCGTTAAAGGTCTTTGCATTATCAGAAGTAACTCTCCATGGTAAACCTCTTCTTGCAATAAATCTTCGTAGCCATCGAATAAAGGCTGCTATTGACAATCTGGTACCACTTCAAGATGAACTGCATGGCTTAACGAGCAGGTAAACAAGCAAACGAAAGCTTTCTGTTTGTTTAATGTACAATGGTCCTGCAAAATTAATTCCGACATTGCAGAATGCCTTTGCTCCACTGACTCTTCCCTCTGGCAAATCTATGACGCCACTATGAAATACGTTGAGATGACTATGCTTGACAATCCGCTTAGAAATGTAATGATTCCTTGGCAACAGTGCTGAAAACTTTGAGGTAAGTGGTAGACTACATCTGTCAATTCTTCCTCTGCATCTAACAATACCACTATCTACAAACAATCCCAGCTGACCTTCTAACTTCTGGTAATTACTCTTCCTTTTCCTTCAATTCTTCCTGCACATCCTCGATCCACAACTTCTGAGCTTGTAAAATATCTTCCGCAGCAACTACTGAGATAACCAACTTCTTCAACTGCTTAATAAACGTCAGCCCCAATGCTGTAACTCTAATCAGTCTTGTCAAACTACTAAATCTTGTACAATTAATGACTCTTGATATACGACAGTTGCTCTCTTCAGCAATGACACAATCAGCAATGATGTAAGTTTCTTTGACTGTAATCTAATTTCCTTCCGGTATTCTTCTAATATCTCTTGTTCTTCAATCACTTCTATTATAGGATAACACTCTGAAGGTCCTCTAAGCCAACTAGGATCGTTCCACCACAACAAATTATCCACCACAATTTCGGATGCAAATCAACACCTGGAACCAATGTCTGCAGGGTTTCCAGTCCCAGAGCAATGTCTCCACTATTCAATCTTTGTTAATTCCACAATTTTCAATCTTCTGGTAAATACGAACTGTTTATACTCTTTATCAGTTTTAACCCAATACAGTACACACTTGCTGTCAGTCCAATGATAAATTCTGTTCATGCAAATTACAGGCTGCAATGCTTCTTTAACTGTAGATACCGCACATGCAAAAATTAGAGCAGCTAATGACTCCAACCTTGGAATAGATTTCTCTGGAACAGATAATGGTGCAAGCCTTACCTTTGATGCTACCAAAACTGATCTTCATTCAGCTTTCAATTTGAAACACAAATAGACTGCAGCACAATAGGCCTTCTTCGAAGCAACTCCAAATACGTGCAAGTCACTTGATTTAATCCTTTACTGACCAGGACATAAGTTATATTGTCAGCAATACTGAAATTTTCCAAATCTTTCAACCATTTTACAATGAACTCTTGCTCTCCCATTGACAATGGTGCTTCCCAGTCATACTTCTTTTTGCACAAATCTTGAAGCAGCACTCTTACAGGCATGATAATAGGCAGAGTCAGACCTAATAGGTCGAACAACCTGGCAGGAATCTTCAAGATATTTTTTTTGTCAGCTCTAGATCCTTTTCAAACTCAGCAAGGCTACCCAATTTAAAAATAAATTTATCTTCACTCAAATCCCAATTTAAACCAAGGATTTTATGCTCCTTTCCTGGTTCAATTTCACTTAGGCCACCCATGGACATTTTTGCAAACGATATATTTTCCATTTGATCAACTTCATCTCCAGACATACTAACAATTGATTTGGTGTATGCAGCAGTTTTACCTGCAATGTCATTGGTTGCCCATTTATCATTGGTTGCCTATTTATCATTGGTTGCCCATTTATCATTGGTTGCCCATTTATCATTGGTTGCCCATTTATCATTGGTTGCCCATTTCCGTAAACTGAAGCCCCCCACAGCCAAACATAATTTAACTTCTTTGAACAACTCTAGAGTTTCTTCTTCGCTTGCTGCTCCGCATGACAAATCATCGATGTAAAATGCTCTAATAACTTTTTCAGGGAGTTCATTGTTCTCCTTGTATTATTGTCTGTCACGAAAATCCAGCTTAGCATTTAAACAAAACAGCAAACAAGCCATATCACACAATTCAGAAGCAAGGTGAAATACGATGATCTTTGGCTCTTCTTCCTCCAAAATTTTGACCCATAAAGGCCGCATTGAATCTCTTCGATCTTCATTAACAGCAATATTCAAAAATGCTTTTTCAATGTCCACCGCTAGGCCAATATTATATCCTCGAAATTTCAACAAAATATCAATGATAGTAGAAGCCATGGGTGGCACAACGAACAAGCATTTATGTAATGATTTTTCCTCCTTTGAACTAGCATCAAAAACAATGCATAACTTTGTGGTAAGTACGTCTTCTCTCTTGACTGCTTGATATGATAAGTAATGCACATTTCCAGGCTTTGATTCTGTGGATAAATCAACTCTTCCGATAATTCCATCTCACTCTTGGTCTCAAATAATTTTATGCTGAGTGTTTCTGAGTCTTTGTGGAAGCATTTCAAAGACGATTTTAATCGGGTAAGGCATAAATTATAATTGTCCGGCAACAAATTGTGATGTTCTTTTACAGGCAATCTTACACAATACTTGTCGCCATCCCTCAATATGTTCTTGATAAACGATCCATGAACTGTGTCTTTTTCTCTTATTCCAACTGACTCCAAATCCCACTACTGCTCCACCATAACATCTACTCTACTACTTTCAAATGATCCAGTTCCTATTCAGAGCATGTGGGTCGATACTAAATTTGCACTAGCTGATAATCCATTGTCTTGCCTACAAGGTACTCTGCCTTACAAAACCCATACAGACCAGCTGCAGTCTCTGCCTCGCAAAACCAGACCATCTGCAGTCTCCCCCTATTTCAACTCTCCAGTAAAAAACCTTCCCAGAAAGCCAGCACCAATCAGCAAATTAATTACATTGTCACTTGTTCCATCACTGTCATCTACTAATTCAAAGTGATTGGGATTTTCAATGGCAGAGTGAATGTTCTGTACTGATATTGGCTCGCAAATCTTTGAAGCTGCATATGCTTGCATTGTTGTTGAAAACTGGCCAGAAATACTGCTCAAGGATAATTCCACCAAGTCATGGGGCACAACCTTCACATTGTCAGGATTTCCTTCAAAGGCTTTTATCAATAATGGCCTAATTGCTACAATTGGTAATGACAATTGTTCTTTAATATTCTTGCAAATAAAACTTCTCTGACCTCTCGAGTCAAATATAATACGTACCCGAAGTTTTTCCTTTCCATCATGACTAATGAAGGCTTGAGCTGTTTGTAGCAGGATATTGTCTTGTGAGCTAAGATAAAGAGCCCTTGATTCTGTTTCCCTAGTGTTTAGTTTTCCTTCCAATGTCGCTGTTGGCATGTTGCTTATTTGCACATCATGTTGCACAAATGCTTACATGATGACATCTACTACACCGAAAACATCATTCGCATTTTGCTGCAACATGAGTCTTTTGTAAACATACAAAACAGCGACCTTGTTTTTGCAATATGTTCTTTCATGCTCTCTTATCAGTGATGATGTTACAGGGACTAGATGGGTGTTCCTGTCGACAATAAGTGTAGCTCGCAACAATAGATTTCTTTCCCTCCGAATGCAAAACAGCAGCTGTACTAGGTGATCTTTAACAGGCAAATTGCTACGAGATTTTGAAATAAATGATGACAAATCGGCTTGAATATTACCACATCTTTCTCGATTTGTGACCTCTTCTCGTAACAAGTCAAGCAAGCAATCACAATCCCAGCTTCCATCCTTTGCTTGACGTCCAATTAACAAACAAACATTGTGTGGAACTTTCTTTAGTAACACTGGAACAAGCAGACCTCCATACGATGCTATTGGCACATTTAAAGATTTTAACCCACGAACATGTACTTCCACCTTGTCATACAAATTCCTCAGCTCTGTTACATCTGTGGATGAAAAAACTGGTGGAATATGAAGTAAGGCATCATGATGATCACTTACTATGACTTGATGGTCCCCAAATCTTCGTTTAAGCTTCACAATTGCTTCTTCATAGTTCACTTCTGTTGTCTGCAACCCTGCAATGGCTGCTCTAGCTTTTCCCTCAAGTAAAGCTCTGAAATAGTTGAATTTAGTGATTACATTTAAACTTGGGTAAACGTGAATAATGCTCTTGTAGATATCCCAGAATGCCAACCATTGAGTCACCTCTCCATTAAACTTTTAGAGCTTCAACTTTGGTAATTTTGACGATGATGAGGTTTCTCTAATTTGAATGTGGGAAGATATTTTGCTTCAACTTTCCTGCTCAGATTTGGTTTTCTCTTCAGTATCAAACAATATTTCATATACTTTATTCCTGAATAGTCCGGACTGCTGAATTTCTGTCATCAAATCATCTTCCTCTTCAGTAAGTCCAACAATATCATTGTCTAAATCCTTAATAATTTCGATTTCGCCTTTAAGTGTAATTTTTAACTGTTTCAGCTTTCAAATCGTATTTCCATCTAGGCTTCCTAAAAGTGCAGTGGTTTCTTTCAGTGCACTTTCAACATAGTTGCGATGAACTGTTCCAATACTACATAACTTTGTTAGGACTTTCCGAGTTTTTTCCTTGGCTTTTGACATATCTTCATTCATTCACATATCTATTAATTTTACTTCAACTCACAAAATCCTCTCCCATACTCCCACAGAGATCTACTTACTATTCTCTGTGCAAAGCAAATATTTGGTCATAAAACAAACAAAGATAAGAATCAGGGAGCCTTACAAATAACAGTTTTTCTCACAACGATTGCAATGTGCTCTTCAACGATCAAGTTTATGTTGTGATATTGTTTATGTAATGGTAGAGTGACGATGATGATATTGTTTTTGGTCAGATGTTTTGTGGGTTGACCCTTTGATGCTTATTTCTACTCTATTAAAAATTTAGGCTTTCGTGTATGTCTTCAAGATTTTCGGACACCACAATATTCGAGCGGTAAAATATTCGGACAATATTCTTTTCGTACATAAGTTTTTTCAACTTAATAGGTTCCATTCATCAGAATTTGATAATTTAATGATTGAAATATTTCACTTCTACTTTGTGCATATCGATAGAAAAATTGTCATGGAAGGGCGGGGCCCCACGTCTCCGTCTCCACCCCCTACAACTGCCTTTTCATGAGCAATAAGTAGTTTTTAACTCACGGTTAATTCCTTTGTAAAAGGAACAAACGGAGTTATCCAAATCGGTTGAGTGTGAACTTGTTAGTGACGCTACAATTTTACTACAATGCTTTAGGTTGATTGGAAATTCGATTGTTTGGGGGAGTGCAGCCCATCATCCCATCACGAGGAGAATCAATTGGCATTAATGGAGTGGAATATGTCATATCATTATTGGAAGAAGCCATCAGGATCAATGGCAGTGGGGACTGGTGGGGCTTTTCGGGGGGGGCAAATTGTAGATTTGTGTGTGACCCAATATAGTTACAGGGGCCACGCCCCTATTTCCTACTAGAGATGTTAAATGAGAACAAGAATGTAACTTTTAGGTCTGTGTTGCTCTGGAACCTAGACATATAGTAAATCGTCGATGAAAAATGTCTGTTTCTAAAAACAGAAGTTACAAAACCAAGGTTACAACAAATGTCGTATCATAAGAGCAATACTTGACCGTGAGTTCACCACGGGTGCGCTTTGGTTGCATTTTCAAAAGGAGAAACAGCCGTCTTGAGAGTCTAAACAAAGAGATTTAATATTTGGGGAGAGTCAGTCCGTTTCTATCCACAGGGAACCAGTGTTTTTATTTGACCAAATTTTGCATCGGCATCCCTGTTGGGAATTGATGGCAAGACGAAATGTAGCATTTGAAAATGGCACATTTTTATAGAAAAGTTAGGGTAAATAGGAATGGAGACATACCACTTGGCAAGATACTTGCCATTGTGTTTGTGTCTGTTCTATTTTTAACTGGTAAGTTGAACGTTTTGGTTGTAAGTCTTCTTGTCTGATACTTTGTCGTTTTGAGTGTCTTTGAATACGTGACATGGAGTATGAAGTCGGTATTTTATGTTGAAAAGGAGCCAGCTTGATTCTCCTGTTTTGTGTTATTATGTCAATTTGGTGTAAACGTTTGTATACGTACATGAATACCATGCTAGCAGGCAGATTGCTGTACTGCGTTGTATATGCCTTACAAGCTTCACACGCATCCCTTGAGATGGCAGGCACTGGAGCGACTCGACAACAGACGAATTATCTTCTCAGATGATCTAAAGATTCTGTCGCATGACAATGACCTTGTAGGTCATAAATATTCCAAGTGGATCTTCTACCGGTTCAAAAGGGTCTTTAAAGTTAAAAATGTTTCATGTTGATTTGCACTAGGTCAGTGTATGCATGACAAAAATCACGTAGCAATGTGTTGTTGCGAATTATTAAAATCCACACACTTGCCATGTTAAGAACAATTCCAGGTTTCGACGAACCCCTTAAATATACCCTTTCAAAATGCTGTGGTGAAATGAAGTCGAAGGTCTCAGTTGACACAGTAACGACAGAAAATCGATAAAAACAATAGTGTACTGACATGTTACAGCTCTACCGCTCTCAGGAATCATAGATCCATCCGTTTATTTTCATGTTGACACGTAAGTTCATGGTTCTAACTTGCGTGACTAATCCATTTTGCTCTCTGCCACTCTGAGTAGTAAGTCCAGAGGTCACCTACTACTTGTGGAGAGATCGTAATATGATTCACCGCATAATATTCACCTTTGGTCAGTTTAGATCAAGTTAAATATGGTATAAGTTTACTTGTAGCGGTAGGTTAGAAAAAAGGTATGAAATTGCCAGACAAACAAGGTAGATATTGCATGTCAAAACGCTGAGGACAGAAGGATAAGTCAACAAGATGCTTGACATGTCAGTAATCTTGACTACATTATACTATACCCATGAGTATTTGCCTTCTGCTAAAAAGCATTTCTCTTAGTTTATACTATGTATACTAAATATATTGTAGACAAAATCATGCTGACTATTGTTAAATCATATGCAGTGGTTGGCTTTGGCACATGGCTACAAACACCTAAATCTGTGCAATGACAACAGCAACAACAGAACATACTGCTTTGTGAAATTGATATCTTGCCAAATACCATAACCATGCTAAAACATTTCGTTAGCATGTTGACATTTAAACAGCCTACAGAAGCTGACTTACCTTGCAACACCAAATGCTATCTTGACGTCATAAGTTGCAATTTATATAAATTGTACCTCATATTGTAATTTATAAGTACCCCAAATTTCTTGTAATGCATATTTATACTTTGTTTTTGTAAATTCTAGATTTGAAGATCTACATTTAGTAGATTGGAGTGTAAGTCAATAATTATAGTCCTCTATTCATATAGCTGAGCTATATGCGTGCATTTCATGACACTGCATGGGTATCATAACTGTAAGCTTATTAATGAGTGTTAATGACATTTATAGTCACACACTAACTTGGGTCTATTGATTGTTATGAAATTACCATTAGCATTCCTCTTATGCTAGCATGGAGGATTAAAATTTCTCAATTTACCCTTTTATATCGCTTGCTTATCCACCTGGCAATTTCGGTAGCACTTGTTTGTGGTCTCCACCTATAATATTCAACAGCACTTGCCCCATTGATCTTTGATTAGATACACGTATTGATTTGCTCTCTTGAGTGTATCAGTGCTTGTTTTTAGCCTTGCTGCTTAAACAACTGTGTCGACAAGTGAGCAAACATTCAAGGATTCAAATCTTTCAATGTCCATTTTATTGCCAGTTTCCTGTGATAGTTTTCCAATATATAGTTCTACTGTACTACCACTTACATTTCTGGAGCATCACATGACATCCATGACCCAAACATTGTGCCAACAATAGGAGCAGGAACAACAGCAGAAAAATGTGACCATTGCCTGGTACCAAGTCCATGACGAGAAAGGAGGAGGGTTGAGAGAGGACCAGGTTGGACTCTCGCAAAACCAAGTTCCAGTGATGGCAGTGGTCCTGTAAGCATTATTGGAAGTCATTGGAAAATGAAGTTCATGGAACAAAGTGACAGAAATTGTCATCACACTATTTGCGGCCGGATTCCTCCTACTGCAAGGAATCTGAAGCCAAGCAATGACAACAACAACAGCAGCAGAAAGGAGTAACATTGCTGAAGAAACTTTGCTCTCATGCAATATCACAACAATTGTTTATACTTTATACTACAAGAGATCAAGCATTTTAACTTACGTGAGCAAATCAGCTCTTCCCATTGCAGAAATCTCAACCTTTCTTATCATAGTACCAAAACTTGTATGTTAAAAAGTATACTCCATCATGAAGTCTGCATTCTTTGACCAAATGATACTTGTCCTTTGCCTTCTGATCTCCGTGGATCTTCCTTATCTAAGATCTCTTTTTCTGTACTTTTCCAACGGTCTTTAGCATCATCCTGATAGCAAAATTGTACTCAGATT
Organism: Chironex yamaguchii; assembly: GCA_024741275.1. NCBI lineage: Eukaryota > Metazoa > Cnidaria > Cubozoa > Chirodropida > Chirodropidae > Chironex > Chironex yamaguchii. Next base: position 26,508 of record JANTCA010047633.1, read on the forward strand.
TCACCAGCAGTAAATACCTGTGATTTATAGCAGCCATCTTCCCAAAATGTTAATGACTAATTTACGTGTGAAGGGACAGTGCAACAAAGATAATTGGACTTTCCATGGAAAACAAAGAAGCTTTTGATCAAATTTTTTGCTGCTGGAAAACAGGCTTTAAGTATAATTTAAAATTTCAGTGGTTTGCATGTTTTTGGAAACTTGATATGAAATGTCTAGGCTACCAAAGTGTGATGTCATGCCATAGCAACCATCCACTTAGCAGCAGTAAATGTTTCTAACAATAAAAGAATTCATTAGCATTGAGTCAAGGCCCCAACTCCAACCTAAATCAGGCAAGGGACCAGTCTGAGTGTCTAATTTAGACTACAACCCATTGTCCTATTAAGAATTGAAGGAATTGCCACATCTGGCAGCCTTGGGTAAAAAGAATTTGTTGCCTCCATCTGGTACAGCTGTCAGATAGCATGGATTTAAAGTATGTCAGAATTAATTTGTGGAAATTGTACTTGTATATTACCCAAAAATGCAGAAAATTATTGTTTTTAAAATGTAATTTGCAGCCGCTTAGCTATCTTAGTCTATGTTTGTCCGAAGATGGGGGTTAAGACAATTATGTGCTTGATTCTGACAATGATGGGCCGTAATCATATGATGATAATGACATAATGCAAGACTATTTAGTAACTGACTGATAATGATGTTTGCCTCTTTATTCTTGAGAGCTTATATAATCATTATCATGCTTTGCTTCATGCTAGTTTTTCTTATACGACTCAAGTATAATTGAAAAATGACAGTATCAAAGGGTTAATCTTAAATGATGACTTCACAGGGTCGGTGTCAATCAAGGAACTCATGCTTATATTGCTCACTATTATCCCAACCCCAACTGGGGAAGTGTTCACACCCACCCTAACACTGAAAAAGTGACTCTGACTGAATGCTAGAGTTAACTGTAAACAACACAGTAAAGCCCTTCAAGTGCCATCGTAGGCAAGGTCTTCAAGGACTTTGTAATTTATTAAACATATTTACTGGATAAATTACAAAGTGTAATGATATTTAACAAAATATGTAGAGATCTTTTAGCAGGATTTTCTGGGTTGTTTTTATGTCATGGAAGTGATTGATTTGACAGAACTTTCATAATTTTTGGTGATCAACACATTCATATAAAATATCTCACTATGTGCAGCTTCTAGGTTTTGACAGCACTTTTATCTATAGCCTATGCCCCTGGAGGGTACTCATTATGTTTGGGTATTGGGGAACATGCTATTGTCCTTGGTGTCCTAAAATTTCTAAGCTGGGTGTCAGTCCTATTCTCATCTATTTTGCTGTTGACACAAATGTTAAAGCATTGTCTGGGTAGATTTTCGTAGGTCTTGGTGTGTCATTGATTTACCATAGCCATAATCTTGTCAGTTGGTTAGGTCCATTCCGTTCAGCGACACCTCTACGCCTCTTCATCAACTGTCTAATCTCTAATGCTGTAGTGTCAATGGTCTTCTTATAGAACTTCTAAGTCAGGATAGAAAATGAACCATCCAAACCCAGTGTTGTCACTAACATCTCCCTCACCTGTTTCTATAGTTGGCTTTCTCGGCATTCTGCTGGAGGTGCTCACCAGAACAGTTTTTGCTACCAATGCATGATGGATTATCCTCACCAGGGATATGTCTCCAAGAAATGAAAATGTTAGCTTTTTTTACTTGGTTTATGACATACTGTTCATAGTAGCCCTCCTTCTTGGTCCAAAGAAGTGCAACTGTGCTAGTAGTGCAACCGCGATGATACAAATGGCAGGTCTCCCACTACTGTTTACACATTTTCCAGTAATTTTGTGGTCATGTGAGAAGTATTAAGCTCCAGTCATGTTAGTGTTCTTCAGACCTGACATGAATTTGCAAGAACAGTGTCTTGACTTGCATCAGAAGATTACTGAACAATGGCATTTGCAAATCCACAGATTTTATGGTTACTGAAGTCTTGGAGATTGAAATGAATTCATCTCTATACGTGCACAAGATGCCTGGAAAATTGATGTTCTCTTGGTGATTTAATGTGACTGGATTCCAGTGTCTTAATTGATCTCCCAGCAATGTGTCGCCTGATTGCGTTTTATATATTGATTTATATGTGGAGTTTTACATATGAATGATCTTGTGAGTCAGTGAATGATCTTGTGAGTCAGTGAATGATCTTTTGAGTCAGTGTGATAGAAGATTTGACACCAATTACATCGTAGACTAATGCGAGCCTTGTCAGCACCCCTCTTTTTGTCATTGTGTGCTGAGTTACTGCACTGCAAGATGGTCACTTTATGTTTTTTTGGTAATCCCAATATTTTTGACACAGATTTACTTCCAGCTGTCACTTTGCAAATGTCTGATCAGAGGAGAGGGGGTGTTTTGATGACACTTCTTGCTTCAACTCCTCCAAGTTCATGCCCCACTTTTGAAGGGGGAATGCATCATTCTATAGTATTTTCATGATTGTTTATTTCAATTTGTTTCATGTTGAAAATGTTAGTTAGTAGTACTAGTAAGAAGGGTGTCATAGTCAGACCAAATGGAACTGTTGTGAACCTCAATGTCTCGATCCTCTCACTTTGTAGACCTTTCGTCTTGTGGAATTGTGATCGTGCTTGAACACTCTCATCTACAAATACACTTGTTGTTTACTGACCCATTGTTGATGTGCTCTTGAATTGCCTTGTGGTAACTTCAGTGCAAGTCTGATTTCATTGCAGTCTTCTGAAAAGATCTGAGGAAAGATCCCGAATGAATCTGTGCATGTGATATCTCATACTCATGGATTTCAAGGCTGCATAGATGCAAAATATCTGCTGTGGATGTCTTGGTAAAGTATAAGGTTGCCAGATTGATTTCAGTACGAGGTGAAATAATCATCCATGCAAGGTGCATATATTCAGCAACTGGCTCTCCAGGCCTTCCCATCCTTAGCCTAGTAGCAGTTTTGATATAGGAATACTCTCTTGCTCTAAGGAGCATGTGAATTCGAAGGTTTCATTGTGTTCCAATGGAGGTGTTTATATCTCTTGACAATGTCGTATTTAAGAGTAGAAACTGACAGTAGCATTGCTTTGTTGACTTTGTCACCTTTACATGAATTTTGAAGTATTTGCTGGGGTTGATGATAGGCAGACAGTAGATCTGGCCTTTTCGTGTTGCATGAAGCATAATCTTAATCATGATGTTTTGTAGGCCTAATGTTTCGGTAATTCAAAAGACATCAAAGTTTGCTCCTTACTCACAGTCACACCCCTATCATAGAGAAGTAAATGTCTGCTACCAGCTTCCTTTGACGTGGTGGTTGCTGCTAGCACAGCATCTTTAAAACAAATACACCTCATTTTTTTGATCCCTACTACAGACAAATTCCCTAAAGCATTTAAAGCATAATTGATGCAGCTCTCAATAATGCTTGAATCTAAATACTTCATGTATTAAGGTCTCAAAAAGCGGCAGAATCGTCTCAAAGGCAGATATTGTCAGGAGGTCTCCGCACACTTACAAGGAGAATCCTCATTTTGATAACTTCTATCATTGATAACAGTCACGTTTTTCCCCAGAAAAACTTCTCAGTTGTATAAGTCAAATGTACCTAGTTTGGTGTTATGTTGAAGGATTCCTAGCGGGATATTTTGATTCTATAAATGTAACGGCGTTGTCAGGCAGGGGGAGGTAAAAAGGGAGATTTGTAAGACGGAAGGTCATTGTAAATAAGACAGATTGGAATATGTTACTGTTTCATTGAAAGTGTTATGTTTTTCTTTTTCTTGTCTACTGTTTCTACGAACAGATAGGGAGGCATTTAGGTAACGTCCTCGCATGTATCATTTTATACTGTAATAGATGTATGCAAGAAACAAAATATGTCGTGAAACAAAATAAAGCCTGGGTTCGTGTTTTGGCGAAGTATGACCGACGAAATGATGAAATACCGAAAGATTGCGTGAGACACTCTTTTTGGTCAATTGTTTTGTCGTTTTTTTCAATATTGGAAAAGTGCAGAAGCCGTTTGATCTGTTTGCAAACAATTCTGTCTGCGCCAAAAATGTGATAGCTTTTTGTTGAAGCCGGACCGTTCCGCTCAAAATGGGTGGAAAATATGAGAAAAACGTTGAACCAAGGCAGCCGCAATGACTTATTCTAAACTTGATAATCTCACCATTTTGAAAGGTTATTATGTTTCACAGGAATCGGTACTGTACAGTACAGTGATATCTCTCTATAATTAAGGAAAAAACAACGTTTCTAACAACAAAAACAGTCTTTCCGTTAGGTTTTTTAATGTTGCGGAATATTTCGTATTTTGGCGAAAAATTGGTCGTGTCATTTTGGAAACGTTATATTGGACACATCTATACTTTAGTAAGTCTGGTCGATATCAGTTTACTCCGGTCATAACCTATTTCGGATATAACATCGTAAATCAGCCATTCTTTTGTAGTATGCTATAGTCAAGTTCAAGTCAAGTTCTGTTACATGGTTTATTAATTGATATTTTTATCTCGTTTTTGTCATAGCAATAATATTGGCCATCGTCCATATTGTAAGACAGCAATCTCTCAACAAGACTAAGAAAGAATCAATGGAAGACACAAAGCTACCTGCTGTTTTAAAGTACTTTAAAATAATGGATGGAATCCGCCTGAAATGGGCACATCGAGTTAACAGCCAAAAGACGCTCAATGAAGCACTTAAGGATTCATCAGTCCATATGCTGGAAGCTGATGTTATCATGGATCCTGTGTCTCGTGTACCCATCATGGCCCACCCCCCTGAAAACTCAAGCGACATTACCCTTTTTAACTGGCTTACGCTGGTCTTGAAGAATCCAGGTAAGGGGGTAAAGTTAGACTTCAAGCAACTCCAAGCAGTGGAACCGTCTATGAAACTCTTGGACGTATTTGTCAACAAGACGCAAAATATGCCACCAGTTTTTCTGAATGCCGATATCATGGTGGGGCCAAATCAGCCCAGCGCTACACCATTGAATGGGAAGGAGTTCATAAGGATATGCAAGCAGTATTATCAAAAAGCGACCTTGTCTTTAGGGTGGACAACTCGTTTTATCAATGGTAAGAATGATGGGTATTCTTGGGATATGGTAAAAAACATGAACACTCTTATGAGTAATGTGACGCAGCCAGTAACATTTCCAGTCCGAGCATCGCTGGCATTTCAGTCGAAAGATCAACTGTTATGGTTGCTGAAACAAAGAGATGATTATACTATCACCATTTGGACAAGCAAAGATGATAATTATGATGTCATTGAGTTGAAGTTTTTACGAAAGTTCCAAACAAGGGTTTTCTATGATCTTCCTGATTCTGAAATTCATCAGTTGCTTGAACCTTGAGTTTTTTATTTTATAATCTGTAATAACATTTTGCACAATAACTTCAAACTTACGGTATATCTTGTTATAATCTGAATTATCTGAATAATCTGAGTTATATTTTTCGCACATGCGCATTGTACTGCAGGAATAATGAACTTATACTGTGTAAGGGACGTGACAGTTAGAAGGCGACACTCAACATGACATCACAGAAAGTCAGGTTGTGTAATTAACTATTGTATTAACCGCCCTGTAACAATTTTGCAAGCATTTTGTATTAACTTTGTATTATTTGTTATTTATTTTGTATTTTTACAAGCTTGATCAACCAACAAATCATTTATAAGTACGTCAACTTAACAGATTTGGTCATGCTGTTGTTTGGTTTAGCGAATCTTGGTTTTGTAAACTTTCTAGTAAAGACAGCTTAGTTCAAACTCGCATGGTCGACTTTGTTGCTTCTGTTCTTAGTATCATGCTATCCTACCTTCCTTTACTTTAAATGTTTCTGTATAATTTTCGTATAATTACTGGATAATTTTAAGTGACTGTATTTGGTACAGACATATTCCACTTCCAAGAATGCGTTCAGAAGACCTTGGATCTATACTCAGATCATCAACAGCTATAACATTTCATCCAGTTTTTGTCAACCCTGTTAAAGCCATGGTTGAAGACATTTGTCTTGTCTTAAGAAAGAAAGTTGGAAACATGATCAATATCTTGGTCCATAACTTTACCCCTGTAAATCCTGCCAGTTTTTGTTTATTGGTTTTGTTATTATTGATGTAGTAATTTTGTCGAAGTTATTTGGACATTTTGTCCATGTTGATTTAGTATTTTTGTCATGTTTACTTTGTTATTTTGTTATGTTTATTTTGTAATTTTGTCGTGTTTATTTTGTAATTATGAGCTCATACATATATAGTTGAAAGTTTTGGTGCAAAGATTTGACAAGAAAGATAAGACATGTCTTAGAGGCATCATACCCTTAAATTCTTTGGGGCACTGACCATGATTAAAGGAGTAGAACATTGAGAGATAAATAAGACAAATGAGTGAGACCTTTTGAAGGATTTGAGTCATGCAGTTTATCTTGTTATCTTTCTTCGATCTATAATGTAGGAAATACTTGATCTTCGTTTGAAAGAGAATGCGGATAAAATTGGGATGAAGATGCCTAGTAAACTGACCAAATAATGATGATGATAAAGGTGCCGTTAATGTGATGCGAGTATTAGAGAAATGTTAGTAGTTACATCATATTGAAAAGGTCCCTATGTTTTTGAATGATATTGAATGTTTGTAGCTACACTCGTGACCATTCTGCAAGTATTTTGCATTCCCGTAGCTGGCTTTGCAGTCTCCTCGCATAATTTAGCATTTTGGGGAAATTGAAAAATTGTATTGGGAGTTTGATTTACCAAGAGTTTGGAGAACGAGAAGTTGTGACGGGAAGGACCACGAATTTGGCTTTAACATGTTTTGCTCCCCCTCTGCTTGCAATATTAATTGAGATTTAATATTGAGTCCTTCACCAAGCGTGCTGAGCTTTGATTGGCAAGCCACACTGTGTGCGTGTGGAAAACGAAGAAACATATTCTATTGTCAGCTAACTTTAGGGAGCTGGCGACAAGGTGGTGAAATGGAACACTGCAAGGCCCCCCTTGAAGGCAGTTGCAGGTTATGCGAAATTCACAACAGTAGGGGGGGAGGCAGCAAGACAACGTTTACTTTGCATTCTATTGTGAGTCGACGTTTGTACCGTGTGAACAATCGAGAATCGATCCTGTAGAAGACAAACGATGTATTCACAGGCACGTCATCATTCTGAGAGATGACTTTATCTGACTGCGTGTGTGGGCAATACTATACATCTCAAATTGAACTTTGTTCTCATCAACGTTCTCACCTTGCACAAAAGATTGGTTGATACCCCGACAATTCAATCATTCATTCATTATTGTGTGATGCAATCAAATGTCTCAAAATATGTTTTCTGTGGAAGACTAGAAGAAAACTGCTTAAATGGGCTGCTTGCTTTCCTGATTTGATCTGAGGCGCTTCTGCTAAGAAGACATGGAAACTAGGAAGCTTGTGTGAATAGTAACATGATCATTTGGAATAGACTAATGTTTCAGATCATATTATGACACGTTGAGACTTGCAACAAAGTTTGAATTACTAAAGCTGTAATTATGTAGAAGATACAAGTGAAAATTGAAACTTGCGTTGAGTTACCTTGAAGTTACCGAGGACTCACGCAAAAGATTCCAACAAATGCTTAATAAACTGTTCCATTAACAGATATATTGATGAAATATTTGCTTCTTATTGGGTCCACTATTGAAGCTTACAGAGCATATTGATCGTTGCCGGCCGTCGCTTGCCAGAACCGTTGCAAGCCTCGATGATGATCTTACGCATTCGTCATTTAGCAGACTTATTGATAAGCCCTAAAGATTTAAATATATAAAGTTGTTTCAAGGAAATTGGTTGGCTGGTAAGCTTACAATAAGGGTTATTTTACTCTGAGATGACCATACATTCCTTATTCAACATGTTCAGCTCTAATCTGAATTTTCTTCGACAAGCATCATAGCATTTTCCACATTATCCTTTCTGTATCTACAGTGCCTGTAGTATAGTCAGCATGTCATAGATAAGTAACGTTCTGGTGTCTGACTGTCATTTTAGCTGGGTCTGTTTGAGGTAAAGTTTCTTAGTAAAGATGAAAAAGGTTGAGATATGTCAAGCAACCTTGCCGCACACCGCACTGAATTGGCTTTTCGTTTCTAGCGTAGATGTTTGTAGTGTACTCAGTTTCCTTGCGTCTACATGTAGTGTGCTCAGCATCCGAAAGTTCTGGACTATGGAAGAAACATTTACACTATAAAATGCGCGTCTTCCACATGGTATGAAATTTTGCTGTTTTTCCTCTCTGTTGGTTAATGGCATGTTGTATCCCATCTGGCAATAGAATTACTACGCCGTGAATATAGTTTCATATCTTTGACCTGTTACTTTTGATACTTAAGTAGGCTCTTCATTATATTCTTTCTTATACATCAGGATGGTTCCGTCCATGGCTTGGATACATGCGGCACAGGGACGTAACTTGAGGAGGATATGGGGTGGCTTACTCCTCAACTATCAAAAAGGCCGCTTTTGCCAGGTCAAATCCACATGCAGGACTATTTTTCTTGTTAACGGATGTTGCCTGTTTCTTATGAATATAATTTAACAGTTTTTCGTTGACGTTTCCCCGGGGAGGGATCGCCAGGGGCTTCACTTAAGGGGTTGTGGATGCAAACTGCGCTTCATCGTAGGGCAACACTTAAGTTTTGCAGGCCAGTTTATAGTGCTTTGATTGCTCAGATATGGCACCACATTTTTAATGACATGAGGGTGTTACTTATCGTGATTGTGGGTGAAAGCTTTTAACAATGGAATTACAGTTTGAAGCAAAGCACAGACTTAGACTGCTGTCCAGAAAGATAGACTGGCATCCTGAAAGGACAGCGAAGATTGGTTGCTGCAAGTTTTATTTAAACAAACGGGCCTGGTACTAGTCTGCTTCATTGTGGAATACGAGAAAAACGTGAAAGTTTGTTTGGAAATGATAAAACCATTCGCTTAAACGCTCCAACTGCCACTAAAGGAACCCAATGCTGGTAGTGTCAAATAACTTTGCACTCTGTTCCCACCAACTGAAAGTGTTGAAAACAACCTCTTATTTGCTGAGCTTGATGTGGTAGGATCAGTGGATGAGGCCCAAACCTTAACAAGTGTTCAAAATGCAGGAAGATTTGTTCATGAAAACAGAAAAGCTCTTCCCAACAGTCAAAATCTGCTATTGTTTACTTTTTACTGCTCCCGTATCAGTTAGAAAGGATGAGCGTATGCAAATTAAAAATTGTTAAGAGTTGTATGCGTTCTGCAATGAGCGATGGAAGTCTTGAATGACGTAATTTTGCTGCCAATTGAAAGTGGTTTCACAGATGATATCTATCTAGACAGTATTATTTAGAAATGATCAAGTGCAAAAATGGGACGAGTACGAATAAACAATCGCAAACAATTTTTGAATCTTGTTTTGTTTTAGGGTGTCAATACGTAGCTAAGTTAATTTTTTTTAATTGTGAGGCAGCAGGTAAATTTCGTGCCTCTCTTGGTACTGTTACTAGTTTGTTTTTTTAAGATTAACATTAGCGCACTCTCGACTTATTCAGTTTCCCAGTTTCCTTTCGTTTACTTGTGTTTGTAATGACCTACGCAGTTAGCATGAAAATGTTTCGATTTCTCAATAACATCCCAAATTGACGTCAATGATGAACGTAGAAATCTCGTAATAAAGTCCCTTAAAAACAATCCTTTTTGCGAATTTTCAACATATGAAGCCTTAGTCATTTGACAGAATTTCAATGTGATTCAAAACGCGGTCATTAGACACCAAATTATCCACCTCCATCATGAAGTGTCTCTTTACCATCTCGGAAATGTCCTGATTTCAGTTTTTGTGCTGCTCTACCATTTTGCAACACAAGTCATATACAGGTATACACTTTCGTTGTACAAAGATGAATACGCTGGCTAGGCTAGGTAAGGGCGAAAACTCGGGCGATCCTATTTTGCACTAAATTCAAATTCCAATCTCACAGAAAATGTCCTTGACTAATCTATCAATAGTAAGAAGTATTGCTTTCCGTAATTGACAATTTATTTAAAAATTGGCTGAGTCACCCGAGTTTTCGCCTTGGCCTGTAGGGAAGGGTGAAAACTCGGGCGACTCGGGCAAATTAGAAGTAACTTATAGAACCTCTTTCTATCTCCTGGTAAGTCATGCTAAGGCATCAACTAGGGCACGATCTATCGTCAAATGGCGCTTGCACTGATGTCTGATCGGAACAAATATCACTTGTTTTCTTGAGGAAGTTAGATGTAGGGAATTTTGATTTGTCCTTGTAAGTGCAGTCTGGCAGATTGATTAGCATAAGCAAAGGGAGGACTATTCAATCTTCTCTCATAACATGGATGGATAAAACCACAATTTGGGTAAATCTAAAAATTTAACAACATGGTAAGGGTGCCCCTTATAAAATGTGTCCCCCTGACCTGTGACTTGGAACTTTATCTGTTGCTAAACAACAACTTGTCGCTGATGAATTCGCTTCGAAGTTGAACTATTTTGTTATGTAAGTTTACAACTACACAGCATCAGGATCTTGCTATGCTTAGAGGCATGAAATAGCATAGTAATCTGTCGCAGGGCTAAGACCTTGTTGATTAAGAACTCGCTGTTGGCTCGATCTCTTTTCCAAAAGAGCTCCACGATCAGAGCCTCTGTTGGAAGAACAAAGATCGAGGCATCGGTACCCATCTAAGAAGAAGTGCTCCATATAAAAGGAAAATGGATTGACTGTCTCCTTTGGAGTGTACATAAATGCAGTGCCTAAGGTCTACTGTGTCATAAACAGAACATAAGTCTTGTATTTTTACGGATCTTTTGGTAATGAAAATGATCCATCTGCGGATTTTGGCTCACAAGGCCGTAGTGACGCGACAGATGAATGAGTGCCTCCGTCATTGACAATAAGTTCCAACACGAATCATGAACCATGACGTCAGATTTGCAGTCGTGATACCCGGGCTTGATGCCCGGGTGATGATACTCATATCTTAATTTCTGTTCTTAACACAAATCCACCATGTCGACTTCTATATGGATTTTATATTCACTTTTTGAAGACAACGTCTCGGTAGCGCCACTATCAGAGCCTCTGTTGGAAGAACAAAGATCGAGGCATCGGTGCCCATCTGAGAAGATGGTTTTTCCCTCGGATGTCCACTTCAATTTATACTCATATCATAAACATGCCTTTCAGAGGTTGCAACATCCTGACAAGGCAATCTCACATTCAATATCATGTTATGTGCGTTTACAACTACACAGCATCAGGATCTTGCTATGCTTAGAAGCATGAAATAGCATAGTAATCTGTCGCAGGGCTAAGACCTTGTTGATTGAGAACTCGCTGTTAGCTCAATCTCTTTTCCGAAAGTTGAAAAACCTTAGTTTTCAAGTGCAATAAGGTAGCTTCTTGATAGAACATGATTGTTAATGATTTAGCTATTCTTATTACATTCTAGAACAATATCCCCCCTATTTAGCTTCTAGAGAAAAGTGATGTCCTTGCCTTATTTTCTTATGTCCCATTTGACTAGGTAGCATTCCAGGGGGCACATATGCCCACTCTTCTGCCTAGTACGATATACGTGCCCTTTCCTTATGTCTTAAGGAGTTCCTTCTTGTAAAATTCTCACAAGTTCTATTTGATAACTTGCGTATGTCATAAAGACATGGAAACATTCCTACATATCCCATTGTATCCTGCAATTCCCAAATCCAAATCTTTAGTTTTTCTTCGTAGTCAGCGCAAAAGTTCAATCAATTATAATTTACACAAAGATTAGCTTTGACCCTGAGAGTTCGTTGAAGCTCAGCATACTGTAAGTGCTACTAAAATAAGAATGCAACTTAATTATAGAGAATAACCATCATGTTTTTGTTTCAAAGAAATATATTCCAGTTCTCTTCAAGTCTAAAAGCTGTTGGAGTCTTTTTGTTACTCGGAGTTAGTCTGCCCCCAACCAAGACGTAATCCTCTCCCAAAGGATTTCGGTGTTTAGTGTACAACTACCCTCTTGTGCATGGTTGATAAATAATTGGTTTTTCCAGCTACGGATGAATAACATTTACCTTTAGATAGTTGGAAAGATAATGAAACTTGTGGCATGAAGCAGTTGGGGGATACTTAATAGGAAGAGCTGAGGAAGAATATGCAGGAACTGAAAGCCGGAGTGAATTAAAACATCAGTCTTCATTACAAACAGGAAATACAAGGTAAGAGAATATAATCTTGAAATGATTTTCTAAGTTGGTATATTTGGGAATTTGCGTAACTCTGTTTGACTGATACAGAGAATGGCATCCTTTGAACAAAGAAAGGCATCCTACCATATGTCATGAAATTTTCGACAAACTGAGCATGACAATAAAAATATTCCCGACCAGAGAATCGATCTTTTGCGTGCAACTAGAATGTGATATTGCTCAGAACTAAACATAAAGAGATCGTAAGATTTTTAGTTACTCGACATAAATCATTAGCTTGTACAGCTGGTTGTCTGCGGTGGGTTGACATGTCCTCCTCAGATAGAACTATTTGTCTGTTAGCAATCGGGCCAGCGTCCTTAGCAGAATTCAATCTGACGAGGTAGACAACACTGATCATAAAAGTTGTTTCTTAATTATAATCGGGCTAATCCGATTGCAGTCGGTCATACAAGTCTACCCAACAACAATCAGACAAAATCAAGTTTGTCCAGATGACAATGTTACTATAGTTTTAAAATAATGCGCAATAACCTCCAATTCAAACAAAGTCGAATCTGTTGGTAAGAGTATCTATTCTTACGACTCGCGATCGATCCGACTTTACAACTTTGCAGGAAACTTCAAACGATTGACCGTAGTATTTGCAAGATTACAATATACGTTTTCGGTAATGAAGTTTTCTAAGGACATATGATGGAAGTGTCTCCGTCTTAATATTTGTCAAGAGTAGAGCATTACAACCAAATCTGCATCGCCTGGGAGCCGACTGGAACCGAAATCGCAACCTTCAGACTAAATACCAACACTTAGTTCAATGTGCCATCCTGACACAATAGTTTGGTAAAAGACATTTCGAGTCCTTGGTATCACCACACGAAACCAATGCTGAGTAGGACAGAAGATCACTAACTTTTATTTGTGTTCCCGCTAAAGCCTTCGTCAGTGTCAGTTATGTGTATCATGTATATATATACATATGTATGTAATATATATATATATATAAATATATATATGTATGTAATATAAGTATATCAACAAACACAAGTGCTTTGATATATTTGTTAAGGGTGCAGTGCAGTTATTGTGTTAATGCCCAATTGCCGACACATATTTCAAAGCACTTGTGTCTGTTGATATACTGTATATATCTGATACTGATAAAGGCGTAAGCCGAAACACAGAAAAAAATTGATGAATTTCCCCTTACCCACCGCTGGGTTTCGTCTCGTGATACCAAGGACTTTGAATGTCCTTCACCAAATCTTTGT